>CM021767.1:2089502-2299939 GCA_011076525.1 Nettapus auritus
CTGGTTCGGCTGTCTATAACAGACCCCCATCAGGATGCTTGCCTTGTTGGCCTTTCCGCTGATCCTAACCCATAGCGACTCCACCTTGTCATTGCCAGCCTCAAGTTCAACAACATCAAAACACTCTCTAATATAGAGAGCCACTCCACCACCCCTTCCGTGCTGCCTGTCCCTTCTGAAGAGCCTATAGCCAGACATGGCAGCACTCCAGTCATGAGAGTGGTCCCACCACGTCTCCGTGATGGCAACCAAGTCATAGCCTGCGTGTTGCACGATGGCTTCCAGCTCCTCCTGCTTGTTGCCCATGCTGCATGCATTAGTGTAGATGCACTTCAGCTGAGCCTTTGCCTTCTCCCCCAGCCTTGCCACTGTTCCCCCTGGCGCACCTCCAACAAGCTTTATTTCACCCCTGTCCCCCTTCTTACCTAGTTTACCTAATTTTCTACCTTTGCATCCAGGTCATGCCATTTGGGCCAGGCATGGCAGGCAGACCAGGACTAACACTATTCAGAGGAGGAGAGAGTGCTGTGCTGCCTACCTGGCTACTGCCCCGGGTTGTGAACACACTGCACTGTGAGCAGTGGGCCTTCTGCAATAGAGTACTGCTTTTTAAAAAGGCAGTGCAACTTCATGCTTAAAATATATTATTACATTAAGTCCGATCAAAATTTCAAAAGGCAATAAGCACCCTATGACTGTTGCATCCATCCAGTTCTGCTTCAAAAAACAAACAAACAGAAACAAAAAAACCTTTCTGAAGGCCATTCAAGGAAGCATTCTGATTATTTTGTGGACAACCCCCTCAGCTTTGAGCACTGAGGTAGCATGTTTCATTGACTGCTTCATAACGCTACCACTTCCACAAATCATCTCTGCCTGTTGCTTCCTCTCTCTTCACACAGCCTTGTGGTGATAATATGTCAGTTCAGACACCACATGGTACAGCACTGAGGCCTCCAAAAGGCATCTGGTGACAAAGTCTGAACTCTTGACAGAAGCATCCACTTCAGAGGTAAATGCTGACCTGGAGACAGACCTTTCTGCTGCGGCCCTCTGTTCAAATGGCACAATGACATAACTCTTCTCCATATGCAGCTGCTACACCTGTGATGCATTAAATTACCTACTATTTCCCAATTCTTACAGGAGCAGATTGATTTTGAGAGACAATACATTTCTCTACAAAGAGATTAGCTGTACCACAATAGCTATCTCACACAACGTAGCTTAAACAACCCATGCAAGATACAAGATTTGCCCATGAAATTACTGTGGGCCTTTGGACAAAGAAGGGCACAGGTCAGGCAGGCAGACCACGCCTGCCCACGTACTGGCAGTCACTGGGCTCCACAGCTGTCACTACTGCTCTCAGTGCACTGGTAGCTCAAAACCAAACATCACAAGTCAATTTATTTGGATTAAAGCTTCCTTGAGAGTTGTTTCCTCTGCACATTTGCAGATAAATCTATGGTTCCTGTTGGAAATGAGGTTTCAAGTAAGAATCTATGGTTCAGCGACTTCCATAAGCACAAAGGAAGATGCTGTCTATGGCATAGCTCAACAACAATTTACCGAGCACAAGCCTTCTTCTCTTCACAGGAAGCATTTCCTATTCCACATTACCTGCTCTGATCTCCAGCAAAATCATCCATGAGGTACACATAGACTTCAAAGGAGAACAAAACTGAACAAAAGTAAAAATTTGAGCAGGAAGAGGCAGGGGAAGGAGGAGTGAATATGTTCTTTTCTTACTGATGATGATTTTGAAAAGAAGAGAACATGGGTGACAGTAACTTGCATGAACAGAGGCCACAACCGATTAACTTATCTGTCAAGTAAATTCAATGTATCCAAGAGCAATTTCACAATCTTGAATCGTATTATCGAAAACCAAGTCATACCCAAAACTTAAGGAAAAAGGATTAGCTTGTAAGGATCATTACATGGCCCCATGGCTGTTAGGGCTGGCAAAGGCACACACAACAGCTAACTCAACCTGTTGTGAAACAACCCTCCTAATTTCTTATTTTATCAATCTGTACGATTATCTGATGGGAGGGAATGAAGATGAGTGAGCCAAACTTGTCTCAGGGGAGCCCAGTGACAGTACAAGAAGAAATGGCCACAAATTAAGACATGAAATTCAATCTGAACAGAAGCAAAATCTTTACCATGAGGGTGGTCAAACACTACAGCAGGTTGCCCGGACAGGTTGTGCAATCTCTGTCTGTGGATATAGTAAAAACCCAGCTGGACACTGGTCCTGGCCACCTGTTCCAGCTGACCCTGCTTCAGCAGGGGCTGGACTACATGATCTCAGGTTCCTTCCAACCAAAGTAACTCTGTAATACTTCACAATATAAAACATGCTATTTTTCACTTCACCAAATGATGCATCAAAAGGAAAGTATATCCAAGACACCTTTTGAAGTATCTTAACGTAATCCCTAAAATACATTTATGAGAACAGAGGCCACTCTGTGTCTATGAGAACTTCTACCAGCCTAATCCTCACCTGCATCTCAGTTTTGGTACAGAAACCTGACATCCCTGCTACTTTCTCAACAAAACATTACTTTGGGCTCAGTCCTCAAGTCCAATTATATTCATTAACATGCTTAAATCTTCTGAAAGACTTCAATATATGTAAATATCCCACTCTCCTCTTTCTTTAGGATTATAAACCATAATTAAGCCCCATTTAAATTCTCCTTAGGACATCACTTCAACATTCATGTACCAAACATGCTCCTCAAATGGATTCTACTAAAAGTCAGAGACTTTTCAGCTTTGTGTTACAGAATTTCTGCATTTTCTAAATAAACCAAGACCTTAAGTCTATCTACAGAAATGCAGTACCAAAAGGCTTGCTGGTTTTGTTGGCTGCTACCTACACACAAAGCACGTCAGCCATGCATGAAGAATGGGTAAGGATGCTTTGTACTAGCTGCTGTTGTAAAGATGTTAAAAAGGAATGCTACACATAATTCTCTGTCTCTTTATTTCCACTCAGAAATTCCACTTAGATCTGTGTTTTCAAAGCCTCCTCTATTAGCTGTTACTGTAGATTTTATATCTAAGGCTCTATATCTCCAAAAAACAATTATTACTTTTCAACTTATCTCCCAGGAAAAACATAAACTACCTCTTCTTCACACAGTTAGTAGACCAATATTCACAATTATCATGGATGTCCCAGCTGGGAGGAGCCTGAAGTCACACTTGATATTATTTTGAATGAAAAAAATATGCACAATGTCTTTAATTCATATTGTGTTCGGGAAAAAATAGGAAATGTTTTCCCAAAGTACAGCCAAAAGGCAGACAATTGTTTCTCTTGTGGTCGGATTTTGTTCACAAATATCTTCCTGCCAAATAATACCCATCTTCCTGTGTTTACATTCATATACCAACAAAAAATATTTATTAAAGAGTTCCAAGTGGCCCTTGGAGTGTGCCTTCGGCTTTTGGGGGGGGTTGGGTGCTTAAAAGGGGAGGCTGTTCTGTGTGCACACACAAGTGTGTGCATGTCCACGTGTGCACAGGCACAAATTCATGTGCGAGCTTTTAAAGGCAAAAGCTGTGGTTTTATACTACTCTGAACCAAAAAATTGTTTAGCTTCTACTTATCTTTATGCTAAATAAAGGCCATTGGCAATGCCTATCTTATTTAGCATGCTTTCACTCAATCCCTACCATCATTCTTGCATAGAATGGCTCTTGCATTCTGTTGTTAGGTGCCACAGTTAAGGTTGCACAGGTACCTTAGCTATGTCTGTAACAGCAACATTATCTGAATTTCTTGAATTTTAATACTCATTTTGAGATACTTACAGCATTCCTATAATATTTATCCGTAAGCTGTCAGAAGTCCCTAAACTATGTTGTTTTTTTCAGAAAAAATATAAATTGTAACATAATTCAAAGTTCCTGCTTTAAAATGTCTTCCCCAAAAACGATGCAGAACTCAAACTTTTACTTGTTTAACATATAAACCATTTTCAGACTAACAGTTACAAAATAGACCTTGAATTCAAGACCCTTTACATTCAAAGTCATTCCTAAATTCCAAAGTCTCCCCATTCCTGTCATCATCTTTTGATTTCAGTTGTTCCACCCCCTGTTAAACTATATCCATACAATACGAGTTTTACAATATCCTGTGTATTATAAACAATGAAGTATCTTTTGAAAGGCCAAAAAAAAATAAAGTCAAAAGACAGTATGACTAAAACATAATATGAACAAGGCCAAGAGACTTTTAGAGGTAAGAAAATACTGTTCAACCAGTTGAAGTCATGCTGAAACAAGTTCAGAACCACCATCTTTGGCACATCCGATGTAAAATCATGATAAAAATGGCCAAATTATTTGAGAAACAACTTGCTAAAGGCTTAACAACTAATACAAAATCCTTTTTGAACACATCAAAAGCAGGAAGCCATACAGCATCCACACGGCCAACAGACAATCAAGATGTAAAAGCATGTCTTCAAATAATACATGACCATTAAAAAAAGCTACATGAATTTGGAAGTATTTTTAATGAAGTAGTCTTATGGCAACCTCTTTCTTCTCTTTTATGAGGAAAGCAGTGAAAGATACATCTCAAGCTGAAGCTTCGAAAGAAGGATAAACAACTGAATTATTAACTGTGGCATTCAAACTGACATTTCTTTTTCCAAGAAAGTTTCTACACAGTTCAGTCATCACAGTAAGAAAAACATTCCCATCAAGGATTAATGGACTGAACTTCCAAACACAAGTAAGAAATCTTTAGAAAGTCATTTGACCTATAAAAAAGAAAGGTATCTCCAGCTTGTAAAGCTCCACTGTCGCAGATCGCTAGAAGGTTACATAACAGAGTGGAGGTGCCAATCCTAGTCCGGTACTTTTCCTTGCAGACCTGCAACCACCCTCTATTCGAAACTGGACACCAACCTGTCTGGAGGTCTACTTTGACCCAGTGTGTCCAGTCCTACGTTCCTGCCAATTCTGAATGGATTGTGACATGCAAGTGTTTGTATTCTGTATACTTTGAATTACTATCCCAGACTGCTTTCCCCACTCCAGAGGTTTTCCCCAGCTTGTTCAATCTTTTTCTTATCACAGCCTCCAAAATCCAAAGACGTGGATCTTAAAATATTTTATAAACATTGGCTCTTAAAAATTGCTTGCAGAAAACTAATGTCAAAAAATATCCCTTCTCAACATAGAATATAAAGGCTGATTCAACAAACTCTCAAGGCTCAAATTTTTATCCCTAGCTATCACTGAAAAATAGTCTCTGGCTATCTAGAAAACAAATTTATTTACAATATAAAACATTCTGAGCTTCTGAAAATGGAAAAAAGAATGGTATTGATTACAGGGGAGTTCTCACTTCCTGTAAACATTTCTATCTCCCGCTCTTTCTCTTGCTCTCTCTCTCACACACACAAACTTTAAAGGAAAGCCAGAAACAAGAGTTTAATTAAACACCGCTAGTCTGAATTTCAAATCACCGAATAAACAGATGGCCATGCTACATAGACCGCCAGCGGTCTATTTCAATTAACTGTGATTGGTATTAATATAACGTGATGGAAGCTAGAAGACTTGAACCAAGGAATACATTATATATGTGTGTGTGTGCGGGTTATAAATAGTGTAACATTAAAGTATTTACCATTATATAAAATTAGTACCAGCATAAAAGAAAGGAGACTTCTGTTTAAGGCCATCATTAAACCCAGTTAATCTTCTTTAAGTATATCAGGATGTTTGTCTGTACTTACATAGACTTTGAATCCAGCTGACTTTGTAAAGAGCAGTTTTAAAAAATTAAATAAAGGTGTCCTTTTCAGCTTTTCCACAAACAATCTCCAATATTGGCCTTATGCTCACCACTTACTATGGTCCCCAACTCTACAATACTTAAATATATTTGCTTACACAAGTAGGCATTTTTTAAACTAAAATCAATGTGGTGTTTCTTGCGCAGAGATGTCTTCCAACATCTTCTGCATTTAGTATCATAGATTTTGCATCCTGACAAGTAGTTTTTCTAATACTGGTCATACAACCAGGATCAATCATAAAATGAAATTCAGTTCTTTCAACAGCTTTTACTTTATTTTTTTAATTTTACTTGCAACTCCTGCATAACTTCATCTTAAAACCCTTGTGTTCTAAATATTTACCTGGTATTTAATACAGCACAGTTATCTTTTCAATGTCTGTTTCTGACATGTCAGAAGCATCTTCAGTTACATTCTCCAATCTTACATAGTGTTATGACCTATTATCCTAATTATCTACTCTTTTATTATTTTTCTTTTGTTACTACTCCTCCTGTCCTGTTAAATTTAGTAGATCTGTTGTTAAACTTGTTTTAACAATTGTTGTCTCCAGTGCTCAGCGTTCCAGCCAATAGCCAATAGAACAGCTCAGTGTGACAGCAGACTGGAAGTCATAATATGAACAAAATACTTTTGTGTGTCCAGGACCCTGAGATTTCCAAATGGAAGAGAAGCCACCCTAATTCTTCTGATGTTACATTCACAATTTCTGAATAAATGTTTTCCAAGATATATGTTCTAGTCATTTGTTTTTGCCTTTTCCTCTTCCATTTAAAAGCAAACGAGAGCTTCATGAAAAACAAAATGACCTAAATATTCACTTAAAATAATACTTAACCATTTTGGAGGGAGAAGTGCAGTTTGTAGCATTTTTGTATCCCATGGATCCTCTTATGTTAAGGACCCTCAAATTATCTTAGTCCTCTACAGAAGGCTTACAGTTAGAGATGCATTTTGTTTAAAACAGTATTAGACTTTTAAAAACAGTTCTTTACAGGACAACAGGTATCTTAATACATAACAGATAGAATACATCCTTTCAGTGCAATAAAAGTTCAAGTGGTTGTTAAGTACAGTGATCGATGTAGGCATCCAACAGAGATTAATTTATGGATTTAAAGACAATACTGGTGTATATGTGTGTGTGTGTGTGTGTGTGTGTGTATTTATATATATATATATAAATACAGTGATACAAACATAGAATGCATTATGGAAATAACAATAATATTTTAATTCATCATTTATATTAACACTATTTTGGATTTGTAAACAAATTACAGAGAGATAGCAACATTTTGAAATATTTTTAAAAGTAGCAAATACCTGAAGTACTCACAGCAGTGGAATAAGGTGTATGAGCTCCTGTATTTTCAGCCCAGCAGCCACAGCCATAAAGAGCTGCCTGAGGAAAGAAACACATATTTCATAAATTCAAATATTCAAGCTATTGGGTTGTTTCAATCCCTTAAAAAAACAAACAAAAAGGACAAAAAAAGAAACCTGAGAAAAATCCAAGTATTAATACAACAGATAAGAAAATCATAACAGTCAAAATAAAAATTCCAATCCACTTTGGTGTATCTTCCAATACTACTCTTCAGAACTGGATGATTATCTCTAGAGGTATAGCATTCTAACCTAACCTTAGAGAAAATTAAGTATAAATATCAAAACAAAATAATGCCAACTGCTCCCTTTCATATAAAGTCCCTTTCATTCTCCTATTCCAAAAGGAAATCTTTAATATGTTTTGAAAGAAACAAATGACAGTGGCAAAAGGGCACCAAAAATACACCTCTACAACAGAGTATGGCATTATTTCTAATGCATTTCAAAACTCCCTTGCTTAATAACAACAAAGAATGCCTATAACTGATTTGTTCTTTTAATACCATTGTCACTTCTACCAATTCATAAGATTATTTAAAAATTGAATAACTAGGACAACTTCCCTAAATATTGATAAAAATCCTATTTAAAAACACTTCAAGCATTTAAGAGAGTACTTGTAGTAAGCAAGCAGTATTTAAGGCTGAAAATTAAATATTAAGAGCTCTGGCAAAAGGTAGCTAAAGAAAAAGCTCTTACCTATCAATGTCTATTAACACTGATGCAGGATACTAAAAACAAAACTTACATTCCAAGGCAGTGATAATACCTTCAGAGTTTAATGGGAAAGGGAGGAAGAACATCAGTTTGCTACCACAGCTCTACTGAACAGGCATTCCCAAGTGAAAATATAATCACCTGACCGACTCTTCCAGGATGCTTTAGTGCTAAACCTCCACTGGAGACAGCAGCAGCGACATTTCCTTCTTGGTCAACAACAACTGCACCAACTGTATCCAATGTTCCTGAGTCGTTCTCCTGCAATTCCTGATACACAAACAGAAATAACTACTAAAATAGCATATTAAAGTCAGATTATGCTTTTTAGGAGTGTGCAAACTAATGTGCACAGAACCAAGTGGCAGGCCCATCAACAAAACAGATTTATCATGCATATTGTACTGGTGGTGCTGCCATGAATCTTCCCAAAATGTTCTCTTGCCTCAGACAAGACCTGAAGAAAGCTTATCTGGAAACAAGAAGGAAATAAGCATCTCACAACTCATCCAATGCTTAGATTACATGCCTTTACTCACAAAAGTACCAACAATCCTTTTATGCTAGTGATGCACGCTTGTCCACTAAGAAGTGATTCAGGAATTCATTCCAAAGATACCGTATCAAAAGACCTCTCCCATAAGCTTTGAGGTAGCATTTTCAGAGACTTCTGATCTTTAAAGCTACATACGATTTTAAAAAAGACACACACATACAACCAAATCAAAAGAAAACAGAATTCACAAGCAACAATTTACCACATAAAGAGAAAATTCAAATATTCTGAGCAAGACAGGAAATCCCCCCCAGGACAGATTATTTCTGCCACATTTGTTCTTACTTTAGCAATCTCCATTGGCTTCCTGGTTGAAACAAATTACCCTCCACTCCCTCTGGATTGCTCAAAACATCTTACTTCCATCACTTCCGAGGTACATTTCCTCCCCTAAAAGCAGGGGTGTTTCAGCATCTATTCCTGATGTGAGCTCTCTCCCTACTGTCTCACAAACACTTCAGCTCTCACCTCTCACCCTCCAATCTCCCCTTCCTTCCCGTTTCCTTAATACACCACACTCAGTCACTCTATCAGAAAGAGCAGTTTTCCCATCTGCCTAGGCTTCCCCTAGATTCCCCTCTCTGCCCAACGCAGTGCAAGGCACTCTGACTTTATGCCCAACTGCACATTTTTAATGGGACATAGCATGCAGTGTACATAAAATAAAATGAATAAAGAACAACTGATACATCATCCATCACACACTCCGAAGATGAACACTTCTTCTGCACAATCTCTCAACCCTTGAACTGATCAATCTTTCCTCTGTAGAAATCTACCTGCTTTAAAAAATAAAATAAAGTAAAGTAAGGTAAAGTAAAATAAAAATAAAACTTATTCAAGCAAATAAATCCAAAGGATGTTAAGCTATATTTTTTCATATAAACATGTTTTTTTCTGGACTAGAACCCAGGTGAAAAAGCAAACTAAAAAAAAATCGATATCCAATTATTCAACTTCAAATCATCAAGTTCCCATCATCAATGAAAATTTACTTGGGCAAACAGAATCACTTGTCAAGCAGAATTCCTATGAGACTCATGCTGGTGATACTCTACCCACACTTCACATAGATATAATGCCTTCAAACTAGCTATTAGGAACGATTTCTTTACTCTGAGCATGCTGAAACACTAGGACAGGCTTCCTAGAGAGGTGGTTGATGCCCCAAGCCTGTCAGTGTTCAAGAGACATTTGGACAATGCCCTTAACTATATGCTTAACTTTTGGTCAGCCATGAAGTGGTCAGGCAGCTGGACTTAATTATCTTTGGAGGTCCCTTCCAACTGAAATATTCTAATTGAGTTAATATTGCACCAGTCTTGAAAGGAAATGCATGTAAATGCAATACTACAGTGTTCTACAGTATTTTTCGTGCAACTGGAACCCCTAAGCAAGAGTGTCATCCTCAGCTTTAACCAAGGACAACAGTAAGCTTCCTCTTTTGAACTACACACCTGAACAAGTTCTACACTCAGGAGCTGGCCATATTCAATATTAAAACAGATGGATGCCCTAAAAGTAAAGCAGAATAACTGAAAAGAGAAGGAAAGGTGAAAAATTATAGATCCTAATTCAGGTATTATTAGTGCAGTTAAAACAACACTACTAAGTGGATTGCAAAGATACTGGGCAGTGGAGCAGGCTGCTCACTGGGGGTGCAGACTCCCAGTCCTTGGAGATTTTCAAGATTAGACTGGATACATTTATTCCAAACTTCTATGATTCTATGATTTCCATATAGAGAAGAAATACTAATAGGATGCAGGTTTTGTTGTCCATCCCTTGCCCCCCCTTTTATCAAAGGAAATTATACCCACAACAAAAAATAGATCGATAGACAACAACAGATGTGAAAATCAAGCCCATCAGTGTTAGGAAATGCCAGAATAAAGGCCACCTATGTAATCTTAATTCATGTTAAATCAAAGACTTGGGGTTCCCATAACTAACAGAAATACATGTTAGATAGATGAGGCTCAGAATAGACCAGTATGTTTTCCATATCATCTGACAGCAAAGAAAAAAATGCTTGCAGCCTTTTTTTTGCAGCATCTTATTGCTCAATCTGTCATCTAACTTCAGATCTAGCTCTTACTTGCATAAAATATTTGCCTTGCACTTTTTTTTCAGAGATATTTTAATCAAAAACCCACAAGCATTTACAAATATATGTTGCATGAAAACTTCCTTCAGCATTATTTTTTTTAAATTATTTTCTTTTAAAAAAGATCTACTTCATATCACTATTTGCTGTCAATACAGTGGTATAGTTTGCTTGTTTGGATTTATTTTATTTTTAGATAGGGAAATTTAGGAGGCTTGAATTTTTTATTTTTTAAGGGAAACGCCTATTTTAACATGACCTCCCGCAAGCCTTCTGAAGGAAATTTGTATCAGTAAAACAAAGCAAATCTGCATTCTGCTTCACAGAACAGAAGTAGGGGCTAGGGTGTAGACTGTGATTAGAAAAAGAATCACTGCTGATGTTACTTTTACCTTCACTCAGCAAACTCAAAAACAGCGTGGACCAGTTCTATTCCACATCCAATGGGAAAATAAATGATTGGATCTATTCTAGATTTATCTCTACATTTGTTCCCATTTCAACACTATTGACTTCACACACTTGTAAGTGACACCACGAACGTCTATAGTTCAGCCTTAAACTCTTCTACCTACGTAGAGCACACCAACAACCCTATGATTTCTGAACCAGTGAACAAAGAATTCTTCACAATCTAGCAAAGGTATTGCCTGTACCTCTCCATACAAAAAGGCATTACACCCCTGAAGAGTTCCAGGAAGAATGCACCTGGTGAGAAGAATTTCAATGACACTTTTCAGCTCTACAAACCATAAGAACATCGAAAGATTCAGGACCATGTCAAGTTGATACCATGACAATCAACAGAAATATGTTAAATACTACAATTCACAAGGTTTATATATATATATAGATATAGATATACATACACATATATATATTTTAAAGTAGGCAAACTTAACAGACTGTCAAAACTCTAAAATAAGTCCAGATTCCATGAGTCCAAGACAGACTATAAGTGATCCACCTTGCTTGCCCATAGTTTTTTATGTATCTATGTCATAAATTTAACACCTTAGACTTCAAAATTTTACAAGTTCCTGAGGAAACTTTATTATTACTTGGCCATATCTGTTAACAAATTCCATATTTAACTTAAGCTAATAATTTATATTAACAAGTCAATTTCAAAAACAGTTTGGTGGGTTTAAGAATGTACTACCACAATTTAAAAATAATCTGTTGTGTAGTTCATATTTAGTTTTCCCATGGAATTTTATTACATTTTAACAGCTTCTCATTCTTTTTCAGACTAGTATATTTAATTTTTTATCAAAAGCTACATTTTCAAAACTGTACATTTTTAGCTGGTTAAATTTAAATTTAACAGTTTAAGCTTCCAGTTAATTTTGACCTGTCTTTGTTGGTCAGCGATACTGTATCTTTACTTAATGCTTTCAATTATGTTTTCCATTCAAATTTAAAATTGTTAACATCCTTTCTGCCTTGCTCTTCTCCTGACTTCTCCAATTTCAGAGATGAACAATGACCAGGGTTTCTAACAACTGTGCAGTACTGCGGCACATGAAGCAGGTAAGAAACTGAAAGCAGACAAACAATAAAACAGCTACCAAATCCTGCTTACAGAGACAGGTCCCCAGCTCCAGAGAAGCACAACAAATACAAAAATAAAATGAGTATTTAACAATTAAAACTTAACCTTGACGAGAATGATCACTTTTAAGTATTCATGTATTTAAGTAGCTATAAATATATTTTTAAGATTTTATTTGAGCTGAGCTTTTAAAATATGAGTTTGGGGATCACAGTTCATGTGCCTCATCCTTGATAATCAGCCCCTTTCTAACAGCTTAGCGAGAACTATTCTACTTTTCTTGTAAAGTTTGCTCTCACAGAATTTTTCATTTCTATTTCATTTTGAGGAGTTAAGACTGCAATTATCCTATGTTCTGTGCAGTAAGACAAGCAGTCCATTTTGTCAGCTTGGTTTGGTTTTCATCCCCCTCCATGAATACAATGCACCCAGAATGTGGACAAAACCACTGTGTTACTTTACTGAATTACTTACCGGTGAGTAGAGCTCTATTTGATCACCTCCTTTATTTACCACCATTGGCCTTTGAGGGTCTCCCACAAGCGCTGCACGTGACTCTGGAGCCCTTGAAATTTCAAATTGCAGGTCGGTAAGCTCATGCATTGGCATATGTTTCAAGCATTGACTTGCCCCTTATTACATGAACTCCAAGACTACACAGAGACCCCTCCTCCCTCAGTTACATTTTAACACCGTCAGGAAATGGAAGTTTCACAAGGAAATGCGTGAAGTAGCATAAACAGAAAAAGTTGCAAAACCAGTAAATAACTTTCTCCCTCCTCTACCCTTACTTTCTTTACAGGTCTTACCTCCCTGAATGTTGAAAATTAGCATCTCTATCTCCTGATAGAGAAAAGTCCTGATCTGAGAACAAAGTAGAAAAATGCTGAGTTTATCACTGGTTTGCATTTGCATGGCAAAAAAGTTGCATTCTCTGTAGTCCAATTCTCTAGGATCTGTACATTATTTATACCAACATATGCAACTAAATAAGACAGTGGTCAGTCAGGTTACCAAAGCAAAAAGAAGCGGCCAATCCAAATGGCCACAAGCCCCAGATAAAGCTTAAGGGTTTAATTTATTTAGCTAAAATTTAGCAGTAAACACAAATACCATGATCAGCATTTTCAAATGATAACAAAGGCACTAAACTAACAGAGTGAATGAAACAGAGGGAGTGCTAGAAGTTTTGTAGTACAAGTAATAGGGGCCATGTCAATGCTAGATGCATGCACAGATGCATGTGTTTACCTACCTGATATTTCAAATTTCACCAATTCCAGCTCCATAATGCAGTGCGCTCAGGAAACATTTAAAAAGTGGGAAACACTGACAGAGATCCCAAGCTAAAGAAAATGTTTCAGGAAATAATTATCTGTTTGTGTTTACATTTGTCATATTTCCACTTAAAAATAGGCAAAATACATTTTCCATAGCATAGACAAATCCAAAGTGAGAGCTTGGCTTTCAAATAGCGAGGCAGAAAGTTTTAATTTGCTCTAAGTTATCATTGTATCATCCAAATATATGGGTGGTCAAGGAGAAGAATCTTTTGAGGCTACATTAGTCTGATCATACGTACAACATGAAATTTATTAGAAATCAGCTGTAAGCTTACAATGACACAATAAAATTTGAAACACAAACTAACCTTTTCATTTGATTGTCTTCTTTTCTTAAGTTGAATGAGATCCGTTTCCACCTTTTCAGCCAACTCCAGCTTCCTCTTGTTCCTCTTAAAAGCTGCTAAACTAAACCCTATAAAAATATTTCAAAACCATTTAACTAAATGAAACTTACTTAACTTAAACAAATACTGATTAAGTTTACATTTTGGAGGTCTCTTTCCCCACACTCTCGGCAAAAAGCATCAATAAAAAAAGCCTACAACAAAGTATTTAAGTTCCAGTACAAGATATTTACATCTTTCTTTCCTAAACGAAAAGAAGTTCTACTATTGTTCAGCAACAGTGATGGGTAAAATAACTAGTAGAAACAAGTTGCAGAACACATATGGAAGCTACGTCTGTCTAAATATCTCTCTATTTGGCAAAGTAGCAGAACTACACAGACGAGAATGGAATAAATGGCTTGCATTAAAATTATTGTTTTTGACTGCTGACAAGTAAATAGATACCATGTGAGCTCATTCTGATATCCGTAAAATTAGGCTACTACTTTAGTACCTTAATTGAATATCTGTATGTTTACCCATATATTTAAAGCCACACAATAATCAAGCAATATTTTTATGTTCCATAATCCAACACAGTATAAAAACCACCTAGGTCTTGAAAAGACAAACGTGTGTTTTCCACATCAAAGTCCCACATTCAGAATGAAAGTGTTTTCTAAAGTGCAATTAAAAAAAAAAAAAAAAAATTAAGTTATGCTGAAGAGTCTAAAATGACAAGTTGCCATTTTACAAGTTTCAGTCCCTGAATAACCTGCAGATATTGACAAATTTACTTTAAATCAGGTATGACTTAATATTATCTACATACTGACTTAACATTTCCGTTGAAATGTAGAGAAAAGAAAGGAGAACAATGTCTTTTGTCACTTGTTCAGACATGGAAAATTAAGTTATTTGGAGGGCAGAGATATACACAGGTAGGCCACTAACTCAGTGGAAGTTAAAAAGCACAGGTTTCCTATTTAAACTAAAACCTTTTTAAAATGTCATTTTAAATGAAATTCATAATACAGCTACATCCCTGTTATTCAGAAGACCAGAACTGCTGCAAGAAGAGGCTATGAATAAAATCAATACTGTAGAGCCAAAAGAACACAACGCTTTCATTTACAACTCTCACACAGACAGTGAGCATTTTACTTCTTTGAAGCTTCCTATTCAGATACCAAAATAATCTAGTGAACTCTCCTTTAAACCTGTTTTAAGTCCAGAAAAATCAACCTTAACCTGACACAATTATTCAAGTATATAACCTAAAAATAATAAGAAAAATGGCATTTCTCTCCAAAAAACTAACACATACCAGTTTCTTAAAACTGTAAAGATGTATTCATCTGCCATCACCACAAAAGGAACTCTTCCTATCATACATAGCTGACAGATGCAGCTACTTTGGTCAATACTTTTTAATGTTTGAAATTAGGTCCAAAAGGTAAAAACCAAACACTTGATAGTATTAATTCAGGGGGAATAAAAAAACAAACCACAGATCAAGAACAGAATTTGTTAAACTGAAGTATCCCCAAATAAACCAAGCCAGAACATTGTTTTTAGCAGAACTTTTACACAGGAAAATTTGCAAGTTGACACAACTTCAATAAGTACAGCAAATATCTATGAGCAGAGCCTTTATATGGGTGAGGAAGAGTGGTGCCGGCCTTGGTATTCACAAAAATTAGCTATTACATGGGGATATATATGCCTAAGCCTGTTACCTACTGCTGCCATTGGCTCCTGCCAATTCAGAAAAAAGCTGTGTAACCAGAGAAGAAAGACAAATATGAGGGTACACAAGCCCATACATGAAAACCTGAACATAAGTTTTCCTTGTACTCCGGAATTGAAAGTTAGTGGTATTCTGAAGTCTTCTGCAATATTTGCATGCCTACCAGTTCGAACTCAAGGTTCACCAGTTTGAGCTCAAGGATCACGGCAAAACTGGGAACACATGGGCTAGTTCCTAGCTGCTCTGCCAGCTATCCAGGGTGCTGTTACATGGCCTCTTAGCATCATCACTCCAACTATACCGTGGTTGCTACTCATCCAGCCTCTGCTTCCGCAACATAAGATATTTGCCAAGTTTAATAGATATGTTCCATCCATTCAAGTCCTCAGTCTCTAGCTAGGCAATTAAATAATTTTCAGATTTTACCTTCTGCGTTAAGATACTATTTGTCTTTTCAAAACAATAAAAAATTGAAGATTTGCTTTGAAGGACATCATTGATCACAGTATCTTATTAGCACTGTTAATTCAAAGTGGTAGCAGTAAGTAAGGATATATACGGAAGAAGACAGACCATTATTGACAGCAAAGTATACGTTTTACTAGTTGATACGAAACTAAGTAGGACATTGGGCTAGCAATGTACCACTTTGTCCATGTTTATAGAATAAATGACTCTCATACAAAGCAATAATTTTGGTTAACAAAAAACTGCTGCATCCAGAGGTGTCAAATATTTTCAGGTCACGGGTACCTCAACTGCCTTTTAACTGTATGCTGGGGTAAAGACTTGTCATGCATTTTCTCTCCACTGGTTTTTTACTTTGCTCATCTCATGGGGGAGCAGTGGTGTTTTGCTCCAACAAAGACTCTTCTTCTGGGTGAGAAGGTCTCTAGAACCCCAGGAGATGGCACAGCATGTATTTTGTTGTGTAGCTTAAACTGTGTCAGATGTCAAGCAGACAGATGGAGAAGACAGTTTTCTAGTACCATTGAATGATGTAGGTTGGAAGGTACCTTAGGAGGTCATGTACTCCAGCCTCCTAGTAAAAGCAAGCCCAGTGCAAAAGTGCTGCACAGGAACTTATGCAGTCAAATTTTGGATATCTTCAATGACGGAGATTCTAGAAATTTTCTGGGCTCCTGTTTCACTGTTTGAGTATCCTCAATTTAAATTCATATTTTTTTCCTACTTACTCAGAATTTCCCATATCCTAATTTATGTCATTCCTCTTTTATCCTATCCCTGTGCAGCAGACACCACCATACTAATGCCTCCAAAGTGACCCAAGAATCATAAAATAAAGGACGGGTTAGTAAAACAAAACCTAGCCATTTCCCTTTCTTCCTCTGACACAGATTATTGCCCAACTGCAGATAATTAATTAAAAATAAAATGTCTGGAATCGTAAGTTTGATTTTTTCCATAATAAGGAAATAACAGCTAACAATAAAAATTCCACATCATTTTTTCATCTCTTGTACTCTAGTGTCTGTTGGCACTCTAGAACTTTGATCATTCCCATAACTCCTGTTACTATGCTACACTACATACAATATTTAACCCAAAATCTTACCAGTTTATTATATAATGATAGAGTAACCAATTAAATGAAACACAACTGTATTCCCCGTTCCACCTGACTGCTGAATTAAGCCCTTAGCACTTAGAAGTTACTCTGATTTCTCTCCCGAAATCATTCCAGAGCAGCAATCCTTTCTTCTAGTCACCTTGCACACACCTCTCTCATGCAACCCTCATTACCATACTTGACTTTTCTGATTCATAAAACAGAACAACTTCAAAAACAGTTTTCTGTATTTGCATTTGTATTTGTATATGCAACAATTTTGCATGCTGCATGCTCTCCTCCTTTGATAAAGCTCTTCAAAATCAACTCTGATGAAGAAAAGTTTTAGCAACATATCTACAGGTCCTCCCCAGTTTCATCTACCCATGGGTAGGATCTGAACTGACTTGACATTTTGTATATCCAGCTGATATTCTCCTTGAGACTGAGCTTGGAGGAAACTAACTTGTAGGGAACTACTGCTGTACGTGTACGCACATACTTGGCTGTACTGAGGCATATGTACATGTGCACATTGACAAATTCTCAGTAACAGCAGTTGTAAGCACCGGCTGGAACAAACACCAAGAAAATGAGATCGTTTGGATACAGACAAAGTCCACAATCTGATTTCTATAGCAGCACAAAAAATCCATGAGTCTTCAAATGGTGTATTTTCCATTGTTAAATTTAAGAAAAGCCAAATCTGAATTACTAGTTTTGAATTGTAGGGTTCTTAATGAAGGAACAGTACACAGTGACCACAACCATGTAAGCTTGTGAACTTTAAAGCATATACAATGAACCTGCAAACAGAAAGGGAGATATTGCACTTAAAAGCAAATTTTATAAATATGAAATGAGACACTCTACAACCAAGCAGTCATTAGACTGAGACTTGGGAATCACTAGACTGATGCAAAGTTCCCGAATTACTGTTTTACAGTTTTCTTCAATTCTTAGACCTCTAATAATTTCCCAGTAGCATTCCTGATGGCCTTAGATGTTCTATTCATAGACACTACACAGAACTTTTCCTTAGTCATCTTTTACAGACTGTAAGAAATGGTGGGAATGGACCAAAGAACATAGATAAGAGAAAATATTATTAAAGAGAGAAAGTTACAATTGTCCTATTCATGGACTCCTTCAAACTACTAAATTGTATATGCAGAACAAAATGTAAGACTTTTTCTTTTTTCTTTTATTTTAGAATGGTGAAATTGATACATATCTACTTATTAGTTCTAGGTCTGTATAGTTTAAACAGGCCTGTAGCTGACCAGCTGTTTATCACAGTACACTAACATTTCTTGCTCAAAGGTAATGCAAAACGTTTTTAGTATGAAGTCCACATTTCTATAAAATTCCCATGCTTTTATAAGCCGTCCCATTTCACTTCAGTACTTCCAGGCTAGGCTAAAAACTTGTAAGATATTTCAGTGGACAGTTAAAGTTTTCATACTCAAGTAACAAATACAGATTTCTAGCATCATTAAATCAGAACTCAAGATCAGTAAATACCTTTGTACTTAGAGTGGTGGAACAGAAAGCCAGGAACACAAACTCCACTGTTTCTATTACAGTCATTACAAATTGTTATGCAACAAAACATTTTGCAAGCTATGAGCGTTCAGCAAGCCTGTTTAAAAGCAAACAATAAATTGAAAATACTAAGAAAACTCAAAAACTCTTTGTAAGTCTTTGGAGTACAGAGTACAGATGGAGTACAGAGCTCTGACCAATCATATAGCACCCCCTGGCAGACGTTTCTTATAGTCAACTGAAAGAACCCAAAGGAATTTTCTGCATTTTATCTTTTTACTCCATATTAAAAGAGAATGCAACTATTGGAGAGATGAAAATTAAAAAGGAATATACTAGCAAATCAGTTAACCCACAGGAATTAAAATGATCCAACAAGGAATTCTGTTGAACAGTTGCTAAAATGAATGGCACAAATAAAGACAGATGAAAATAAATTTCGTTCTAACAAAACCATTTTAAATGACAAATTAACACCACTTATGCTTCTGTTGAGATCAAAGACTACTAGTTCTACTTCCCATGTCGCCATATTTGACAGACAGCAACATGAAAAGAAAATACTCAGCATCAGAAGTGTATAAAAGAATTAACCTATCTTTTCAGAGCACTACCATACAGATCTGTCCTTCATGGCAAGGACTCAGGGTAAACTATTGCTGAATGTACCATTTCTTACTACCTCCTGGAAGAAACCCCCTTCTCTTCATCAGGCAGCCTTTCCTGTCCCCTGGAACATTTTCACTCAAAATATCTTCTTGGTGTTTTGGCCCCAAATTTTTCCTGGCAAACTTACAGCCTGCATATAGGTGGCACTTAGCTGGGCGGATTTCAGAACCGCAAGTGAATCTGCAATATTATGTCCAAATCCAGGGAGGCTTTACTTCACATCTGGCCTTTTTCTTTTTTCTTTTTTTTTTTTTGTGCATGTGAAACTTGCATTTCCCAGGGCTCATTTAATTTGCATATTATAGAACAGAAGTAGCAACTCTTACTGTTAAAGAGAAGCATCTTCTGAAAGGTATTTCTTAGTTTCCTAAACCAAGATAGGTACTCAGAAATTCTACTACACAGAGCAGAGAAGCAAGGTACCTAGCAAAATTCCCCAAACCCCTGAGTTTTACCTAAAACCAAAGAACCAAATCATGGTCTATGCCACTGCCCTGATGGAAACTTCTAGCACAGTTCCAGCAATACAACAAGAAGTTTTCTTACTGCAATAACAGTGAAGTGGAGGAAAAAATGAGGAGGTGTGAGGAGGGTTGGAAGAGAGACAGGCCAAATATTGGCAGTACTGATGCACAGGGAGGCATATGGTGGCACTAGAAGTATCACCATCTGCAGGGCATCTAGAAGTGTCTCTCCCTCATTAAAGAAACCAAGCAGTTATATGGTAAAATGGAATATCCTTACATAAACAATAAAAAATATCATTATAGTTAAAGTAAGAGAAAACAAAGCAAGAATAAATGGCCTGCTACAACTGGGATGCCAAACCAATGCACAGCAGCATCAAAACAAAGATACAAATTGATGATGCTAAGTTAGTCAAGGTAAGCGCTGGGCAGAAGAACTGAAGAAGGATTCTGAGTCAGTGACTGACGATAAACCAGCAGATTTTATTCAGCAGATCTTGAAATAATGAAAGAGAGGTAGTTATTCAAATAATCCATAGCTGAACTCTAAAGGTCTTTACTGATGCTAGAAATTAATATGGGCTCAAGAGCACAATAGCATCGATCACCTCTAGGTATGCAGGAAGCAGTTCTGATTCAGGAGCTTATTGTCTAGGATAGTAAATGGGGTAGGGAAAAGGAAGTAAACATTTGCTCTGCTCATTTCTTTTTCTTCAAGCATCACTTTTGGCTACACTTGGTTTCCAGTTACTGATGTAGGTGCTCCTGCTCTTAAGGAATACAACTTACTGAAGTGTTTATGGTCCCTTCCACACTATTACAGTTGGAGGTACAAGCACGCTGCACGAGTGTACTTCCCTTTCTCTTCAAAGACTGTATACTTAAGCAGCCCCATGTTATGTCAAGTAGGAAGACAATACTCAGCAGCATTAGCTGTGCAGTAATTGTGATTTTTTGGCAACAAATACTAGATTAGATCTACCACAGCTTCAGATTTAAAACTGACATTCTAACTTAAAGCCCCTTTGTGATGCCTTGGTCGGATTTTATATGAAGTGCCATAACTACCGTCTTTACATATAAAAGGCCTTAAGGCTGTTAACCCTGATCTCCAGTTTCATGCCAGTTTCTAGGCTGCTAGAAATTGAACTCCCCATTTCAAACACAATTGTACAAAGTAGATCCACCTTCATGTTACATACATAGTAACACATTCCCACCCAGCCAGGGCTGATGGCATCAACCATCAAAGATGCGTAATTGTAAGTTGCTGTCTTGTACCACATTATCTTTGTCAAATCAACTGCTTTGCATCTAACGTAGACTGGACTGAAAAACAGAGATAAAAGTGGTTTGGTTATTAGTAGAGCAAGCAGAGATTGGCAGTTGAAGCTGTATTTCACATTTATGTTGCCAATTTAGAGTAAAGCATACTTTCAACATTCATGAGAGGTTGAGTGATATGGTCAATTAGAATTTCTAAACTGTAATTACACTCTTAAAATTTTGATCACACTTTCAAAGCAGGCTCTTACCTAGGGTAACAAAGTGCTAGTATAAGCATGTATGGGCTCTAGTATGGGCAGGAATTATTAAATTCAGCTTTTTTGCAGTCTGTAGACAATGTAAGCAGATCACATTTCACTTTTTTTCTTTTTTGATTTTTTTTTTTAAATAAAAGAAGAAACACTCACTCCACTAGAAGCCACCAGATTTCTACATACAGTAGAAATCCCATTTCCTTGCACACTTGGCAAACCGAAGAAGATAAAGCAGGTGAGCCTTGACATAACTTTAATGTAGTTCACCAAATAACATGGTTTAAAATGTCATTTCAGTTTGGTGCTCAAATACTTTGAAAATTCTCAGAGAATTATGGAGTGTGACCACAAAGCTGATCATGCAGCTTTCTTTGTAACTGATCATACAGAGAGTTCTACCACTATAAAACCAGCCACACAATCCCACAGCCTTATAGCAAGTATAACATTTCCCTTGCCATCTCAGCTCCAGGAAAAGGGAGACAGAATAATGTGTCTCCAAGAATATTTTTTCCATGTGCAGCACAGAGGCGCCAGAACATATGTACCTAGTTCTCCTTGTTGATACTTGTTGCAAGTATATGTCTAAGGTTTGAGTTAGAGCTTTGGTGTTTGTTTGTTTCGTGTTTTGTTGTTATTGTTTGTTTGTAATTAGGTTACTGGCATATTTTCCCTGACATTTGGCCATTATTTTGGTTCTGCACTTTACACAGCTACCCAACAGTCAGATCATTTCAAGTTAATTTACCCCCCTACTCTCCACAAGAGCTCTACATAGCAAGCATAATCAAAAACTCTCCCAATTTTTGAAATTCCTTATTATGTAGTCCAAAAGCTCACTTCAAATGAGATCCTTTGTGGTTACTTGGAAACAGCTCTCTCTTTCAGTGCAATTTCTGAAGTCACTAATAGCACTAGAAAAAAAAAAAAATTGTCTTTCTTGCATGTTACCCATGAGACAGTTTCCAACTGCTTTCAGCTACAACAATTGCATGTAACACTCAAGGTGTTAGTGGTTACCTTCAGCTTACTAACCAGAAGTCTACAACCTAAGAGAGTAACATTCCTAAGGACTATTAAGGAAAACAACATATTATTTTCTGGAAAAGATTTTTCATATTTTTGTTTAGTTTTGCCCTTTTTATTTTTTTAAAGAAAAATCAAGTGTACAAGCTAGTGTAATCACTGCACAACAAAGTATACTCAAATCCAAATGACAATGTTTAAGTTGCTCAGGCATTTTTTTTTCTTTCTTATATATCCATTTTAGTTATTTAAATAGTGGGCACATTCATCTCATCTTTTTTTGAGAAGGACTCTGAAGCACAAGGTTATAATAGTCAAACACCTCCATTCTGTAAATTCAGTTGGCCATGGACTATAATTTAAGCTATGGAAAAAGCAACAGAATTAGAGAACATCTGTGAAGAATTCAGTTTAAGTAATTTGTTCATTATTACAAAGTATCTCTGCCACTGTTTTTTTTCCAGCATACCCTTCAAGTACCCTAAACTGAAGTCATTCTAGCAAAACCTTTACATGACCAGGAATTGACTCACTGATCCTTGTGGGTCTCTTCCAGCACGGGATATCCTATGATTCAATGACAGTCTGCATACAAGTCCTAACATTCACAGCCTCCTTCACAGCATCAGCTCATTCCTAGATCAGGTCCATCCTGTGCAGTGACTCAAGCATATAATCATATATATGTGTACTTCACTGCATATAAACCTGGGTGGAAGTGGGGTGTAGGTGTGGGGGTCAGAGGGGGGGGTGGTTGGCTACTTCAGCACCAATATTTAATTCCAATACTTTATTCATAGACATTGCAACAGGAAATGACATTTCTGCATTGACTTTGCAATGGAATTAACTTCACAATCCTGCTAATTGTTTTAATGAAAGTTGTTTTGCCAAATAGCTATATGCTAAGTGTGCTGAGGAGACAAAAAGAATTCACTAATGTTTTGGCGCTAGTTTGTGGAAAATACATCAAGTGAGATTATTCTTCTGCTATGTCTCCAATGTAAATTCAGTATGAGTTAGGTAAACCAAAGTAGGGTCAAAACCAAAGTAGGGTCAACAACAGCCTTATTTTTAAGCCTTTACATGTAGATTTGTTCTGACCAAAGTACATTTTATCAAATAAAAGAACATTTGGAAATTAATGTTAGAAACTGATCATCTCTGCCACAACAGAAAGGCAGTGGTACTAGAAACAGGGTAAATGTTTGTGCATTCAAACAGAGCTAGTCAAGAAACGCTCCTTCTGGTGTATCTCCTACACATACACAGCAAATACATCCGAAATAAAATCCTTTTTGAGTTTTTCCTCTTTTCTAAAGTCACAGAAATAGAGCTGTTTTGCTTAACTGAGCCCAAAGTTGTTCCGCAAATATTGTTTCGGAGAGCAGATAGATGGAGCAAGTTTAAGTCATGTGAGAATAGAAATCAAAATTTTTTGTTCAAAATGGAATGCATCATGAATGTTAATGAAAATAGGTATGATCAAGTATAAAAGTACTGCTGTGTCAGGGGTAACATTTGAGTAGTGAGTATTAGCAACTCTGAACTGCAACTTCTGGATGTTTATCTACACTTAGAAGTACATCCAATAAAAGCCTTAATAGCAGCCCTAGGTTTCAATCTCTAATTTCAGAACTACTCACATATTTCTTTTAAACTGTAAAATAAATAAATAAATAAATAAAAATGTATAATTGTCTGTCTTCTTGGTAATGAACTCTGACTTTTTCTTGCACAGGAAAAAAAGGAAGTATAAGGCATGTTCTCACCAAAATAGAGAGCTACAAACTAATGCTAAGGGCACTTTCCAAAATGATGGGGACTGAGAAGGAAAAGGAAGGGGAACTACATCCTTCTTTCCATGCATACATGCACAAATTTTTAGCCTAGTTTGTAGATGGTGTATCAGTATACCCCAATCACTTTGTTTATTTTAAGAAAAAGACTGGCAATTCTTAGTGTACAGTATATGAGTCACGCTGGATTGGGTCATTCCAGCATATTAGATGAAGAAAAGACTAGATAAGTTAAAAAAAATAAATAATAATAAGAGCCTGTTTATACCACACAATCCTGGATAAAGAATCAGAGCTGGATGTAATTACAGAATCTGAGACTATTTAGATATACGGCTAGTTGGTGCTTTTGGGATCCACGATGGATCACAACCTGAGCTGTCTGAGTCTGTACGTTGGTTAAAAAATATATTTAAAAAAAAAAAAAGTCCTTCATTGTATTTAATCCTAGAATCACAAATTCATTTGAATTACATGTTGCTAAAATGCAGCTGAAGTAACAGTTCGTAATTTTTGCTATTTACATACATAATAGAAAATGATTATACTTAACCATCCTTATATACCATAATACCATAAGCTAGTTGAATGTTAAGAACAGTGACATGATGTACACCTCAGTGTATGAGGCGCTATTTTAAAGTATTCTGTCCTGTTCTTCCTACTCACACCACCAGTTTACTCACTTGTAGCCATGATACCTGGAGGACATGCTGGTATCCCGTGATCAACTGCCCATCTGTAAGCTCCTTCACCAACTAAAAAGCTAGGAGACACAGAAGAGGGAGTTTAAACAAAACCATGTAACAATTCCCCCTTTTCTTGCAATTATTTTTTTTTCTATTTGGTTTGGTCATTTTAAAATTGTAAGCTGTCTGCATTTCACAGAAGAGTCAGCTATAAGTCAGTTGGCATCCTTAGGTCATTTCATTGAAAGACTATGCGGCTCTGACATTAAATTTACTATTGAATAAAAACACGTGCTACTAAATTTTAAATGAATTATCAAATAGCACCAGGTCTTAATTGCAGCTAAAACAGCACAACACTGTCCATAGGCTTGCTCTCTATAACAGCTAAGATCCTGAAGACTACAACATGGGATGAATGACACAAGAATGGTACAACATTTCCAGTGAAGTTAGCCAGTGTTATTGGAATATAAAGAATTACTTTGGGATGTATGATACAAGCTAAAAGTAAGTTTATTTAAAAAGACAGAGGTCTATCTCATGGTGTTTTAAAGAGCATTTGCAAATGCAAAAAGTCCATTGAGTATTTAATAAAATCATATGTCAAAAAAAATTGAGAATTTTTTTTGTAGTCAGTACTGAACATTTTAAAGTAGTGAGACAGCACTTACTACCATGATAATGAATGATGGCAAGAGTTATACACAGACATGAAGCTTTTAGAAAAAAAAAAAAAAAAAAAAAAAAAAAAAAAGTCATCTCAATTATCTATACCACTTCCCCATAGACAAATTAATCTGATTCACTGAGAAAGGGAATGTGGTACTTGAAAATTACACATTTTCAGAAAGCCGTTGAAAAACAGCAATGGCAGCAACTTAGTAAAGGACACCTGTTTCCAGGCACTACTTCCTATTTCCCTTTTGAAATAAGAATACCACAACTGCCTAATGGGCACAAGAAGCAAAGACTGAGGACTTAGAGTAATTTCAAAAAGCTTTACTTATTAGAATTCATATTAGAATTATGAATATGAGGTTAAAAAAGTTATTTCAGCTACGCAGAAGTCCCCTTGGCCACATAATTCTATCAATTCCTGAGAACATTATTGATACAGAAAATGTATTGGCATTACTACTGTTGCAAATTTTCTTGATAGCATTATATCTGACACCTGCAGCTTTCGGTATATAGTATTTTGCTGTGGTACTTTCCATCTTCTCTATGACACAACCATCACAAGTTCAGTCTTTCCTTATCTAAGAGTCAAAAAAAAAAAAAAATTTCTCTAGATAAGAATTTGAATTGTTAAGCATGTATTTCTTACCATTGTTAGTGTAGCTCCAGATAAATATTTTTTCATGTTGCAAGATACTGTAGAGTAAGTTACTGGGTACTTTAGGAGAACTCAAGTGTCTCCTTTTAGGTAAGCTAGTGATCAAGAAACAACCTATCACTCATAGTAACATAAGAGAGAAATGCAAATTGTAGCCAAACTGAAGTAAGTAGTATCCTCCATTGACTAAAAGGAGTTTTTTTTCAACTATACGTTCTCAGGAAGTGAGTAATTGCTTCCTGTTGAATAAAATAGAGGAAGGGTAATTGCTAAAAGTACCATGATCAGATATTAGGAGTCTTACATACAATAACCTTAATAGCCTAGATCAGTCAGAAACGCTACATTTTCCTGACATCTCACAACTGCTCATTTTATACTTAAACACACAAAAACAGCCACTAGTATTTACAAAGCAAGAAAAAAAGCCCCCAGGAATGTTCAAGATGTACTAAGTTGTTCAAAACTTAACTAACATGACTTTTATTTTGCTCTCGCAAATTGTCCTTAATTCCTGGATTCATCTCCCTGGTTATAAGGTAGACATAGACAAAGCATTTTCCTGTTCTGGTCCCAAAGAATAGTTAGATTAATTGAAGCAAACACCTCTTGCTGACATCTAATTGAAGCCCCAAGTCATCACAGAGATCATCCTTTTTTTAATTTTTTTTATTTTTCCACTTCAGATGTCTTGAAAGGACAACATAATCACAGAGGAGTTGCAATAATCAGTTTGCCAAAAAATCAGGATCTCAGTGCTTTGTTATCCATACCATCTGTACTCCCTCCTCTAAACTGATACTGAGATAGCTAGTAGCAAAACCTACAGGCATACAGCATGAACTCAGCTCTGCAGGTAGCCAAATAATTATAAATCTAAACAAGACTAAACAGTCTTCACACCACCCCAAAAAGCAAGTTTCTGTGATCTGGTTCAGCTCACAGCCACAGATCACAGGGTGGTGGGAAGTTGGGAACCAGCAGCCAGGCACTAGGAAACTACTTTGGGTGCCATAAGACACATTCATATACCTATGTAGAAGAGCTGCAGTATGCAAGCATGAACAGAGCTATATTTTAAGCTGGCATAAAATCAAAACTAACCCTAGACAGCTACCACCAAGCATGATTAACCGAGGGAGAGGGAAAATAGGGAACAAAGCCAGTGGGCTACAGAAAGCAGCCAAAACTCAAGTCTCAAATGCCTTTAGGCTAGTTTAAAGTAATTTTTTTCCAAAAGGGAAAACAAAACAAAACAAAAACAAGGAATGAATGAGAGTTTGTGCTCTGCTACTTTGAAAGCTGGTTCTACACAAACAAGATAAAAAGATCTTTCTTGCAAATGTATCAAATGGATGGTACTCTGCAGCTGGTACAGGCTCCGAACACACAGAAGATGAAAAAGTCCTCCCAGCACCAAGTCCATGTTTAGATGTGCTTTCCAGTTCCAGGGAAACTACAACACAGACCAAAGACCACTCTTGATGATCCACTCAATGTGTAATAGTGCAACTATAATTGTTCTTTGTTTTGGAAAATTATACAATGATCAGGAATCTCTTATAGGATAACATGTAACATTGAAGAGTTCAGTATTTTCTATTCTTGTATACACAAGTAGAGAATGTTCTGCCAACATCAAGCTGAATAGACTATGAGAGAAGGTGTAAAGACCTGAAACAGCTTTAACAAATGCAGTCATACATGCACGGATTCTCTACTTGAAACCTTTTAATTTTTTATTTGGATAGTGGGATTCCGTGTTTTGAACACAACAAGATATTGTTCCAGAATGACCCGGACTACAGAGCAATTCCCAGCGAACTTGTATCAGTCAGGACACTCGATCGCTCCTTCCCAATAAACTTACCATCTCCAAATAAATTAATTCACACTCACTATAATTTCTTCTACTGCAAGTCAGAAATGTGCCGTTTTGAAATGTCACTGTACAAATGGGTGCAGAACAGTAGTAAACAAGCCAAACTGACTGTCTCCATATGTTCTCTTACAGACAAGCCTCTCCCTCCATAATGCCACTTCTACTGATCTCACAGTTCCTGAATTTCTCTCACATGGTCCTATGCCAAACATCCTGGCCAGAAAACATTAAGCTAGCTTAGCTCATGCTATAGAAGCTGTCTCTACCATTAGGTTTCTTTAACAAGATAGGTTCTTAGGCTATGCAGTATCTGTAAGATTCCCCAACACACTATTTGCCCACAAGAAACAAGATGAAGCTTGCGTATCTTCACAAATAAAAGTCAGTTACCGAAAGCCTAACACTTGGGAAGAACGCCAAAAATACATCTGTTCTCTTGCTACTTGACAACATATTTTCTCAGCCTGCGCTGGAATATGTTTCACTCCTGGAACAAGAATGTGTTACGCCAAACCCTGCCAGAAAGGCAAGGCATGAGTCAACAGTCATCACCTACAATGATCATTAGCTCCATTTCAAACTCAGGATACCCTGCACATACAGGAACATCTACCAAAGCAAGCTACCATGTTCCACTACTATAGGTTGTTCCCAAGGTAACTAGTTTTTTTTCTAATAAAATTCATATTCAAAATCCAGAAGGGGGAAGGAGAAATTGAAATATGTATTAAGTAAATGAGATACAAAGCATTTGCACAATAAGCTGAATGTGTTGGCTCTGACACACACACTTCTCACCTTGATAGTTTGAGCTCCCTTGTCTTTTACGGTGTTTGTTAATCAAGACCTTACACGGTATTGGAAAGATTTAGTCTTGTCTTCTGAGGACAAGAGGATATGGTTTCTCTTCCATTCAGTTATTTTTAAAATAATAGTGACATAAACTAGGTCATGAAGCTACAGAAAACACGCTAATATAGGATACAGACTATCCCAGATACCCTTCCTTGCCACAATTAGAGAAAACACTGTGATGGTAGAGACAAAACTAAATCACAAGTGCTTGCTCCTGTAGGAGACTACAGAACTCCACTGTTCTGAAAATAAATAAATAAATACAACAACCACCCCATTTGACACCCCTTTTTAATGTCTTTTGCCTAAATGCTAGCTTTCTCCTGAAATATCAAAAAATAAGCTACTTGCAGCAACTGAAACTTCCCAATTGAAGTTCCTATTCCTCAGTAAACTTCTCCTCTGAAAAAGAAGTTCTCACAATCATTCTTTTCTTGTTTTAGTAAAGAAAACAGTTTTAAATGCAAAATCTGCTTGTTGATGGGCAGGTTTTGGAGTGCCTGTTTTCAATCTGTGACCTACCTTTGCAGCATTACAGAATGCTGAAATAGTAGTTTCCCTCACTATTTAAACTGGAATACTGTACTATCAGATACAGAACGACTATTTGGATAGTTTTATAGGAAGAATAATACAGTAAGGAATGTAACATCTGTAAATCTGAATATAGGAATTTCAAACAACGTAAGTGCTGATTTAACACATCTGCCAATACTGCAGTCAGTGAGCAAACAGTAGCAAATTTTTGCAGTGAGTATGATAATTCAGGTAACCACCTCAAGTTCAAACTCTCTACTTGTCAATTTAAACTGTTGATGAAAATAAGATGCTTTTAAGATCAATCAATTCCAAAACAGTTCTTGGATTCTTTCCAGTATATTAACAGTTGTCATGTGCTTAATAGTTTCCTCTTTCATATAGGTATTATACCAATATCAATAAAGGATTTTTTCATTGTTGCTGTAAATACTATTAAGTTTATGTTTATAACAACTTCCAAGTAAATACAGGAAATTTTCATGTTTTAGCTACAAAATAAAGCCACAAAGTCAATAAAGCAGGATTCTTTTACGTAGTTTTTAAAAGCCATGTGATCTTTTTTCTTTTTTAAAGCAAACAGAGGCAAAGATAGTAGAGTTTCAATTTAATTTAGATATTATTTACAGATTTTTCAAAATGATATAGTAAAAACCATAAGAATTCAGTATGACATAACTTCGGAAATAATAACACTGACAGAAATTAACACAACCTGGCATCTCCATCTACCCACAATACTTCTACTCGCAGCTGCATCAAGTGCATAAGATGGTTCAAGATCAGAGAACAAAACTTAGCTTCTTTTTAAAAGCGCACTATAGCTGGTATGTAAAACAGCATCAGCCTTCTTTAGGTAAGATACAGCCTTCAAATATCACATGCAGTAGAGACATAAGACTAAAGTAAAGACAAGCAGAACAAAGCAATTACCAAGGTGGAATTCTGCCAGCAGAGAGCTTTCCCTTCTGCCCTTCACACAATAACCTATTTGCAACTGAAACCGGATTCTTGATTCCTGAAAAGAAAAATCAGCCAAAAAAAATGGGAACAAAACATTGAAATATTTTTCCACATTGCATTATAACATTCATTTTGGCAATGGAAGTCAGCTTCCTTTAATTTCCAAGGCTTTGGCAATTCAGTGAGAGATACCTCAGGGTGCTATGTTTCAATTTAATAACACTTTTTATCAGTTTTTCCTTCACATATCCTATCAGTGGTGGCAAGGCCTTCTAATCAATACTTGCTTTTGGTTTGTTTTTTAAAGAAAGAAGCATACTGAAATATTAGGAGTGAATGCCTACCACAGAAGTCTCAAAATTAACTCAGTGGTATTCTACAGGCCAAAGACATTTTATGAGTATTAATTTTTCAAGATGGAAAAAGCTTTTATTTGGATCTATCTGGCCAGAACAGGGATTATAGGATTCAGGTTTAGCTTTTTCTCACTCCCTCATTTTCTCCTTCACCATGATTTGAAGGATATTTTTTTGTAACAAGCAAGCCTTGAAACACTTCATTTCACTATTTATTTTAGATTTATATCTACATGAGGAAGTTATTACCACAGTTTAGAACTATTCTAGGATAAAGAACAAAGCTTGAAACATTGTCAGAAAAGCTATTCAATAGTAACAGTTAAGGCTGTTGAACGTACTTAGGGCAAAAGCTCAACAATCCCTATTTGGGACTGTATATTTGTTTTTTACAGAAAGGTAAATCTAGGCAAAAAGGAGAAGAAAAACACATTATTTTTCAGATTAAATAAGCCCTGTATTCATATTCATCAAACCTCATAATAGTTTCACACAAAAAAAATCCAAATGTAACTATTAATGTGAGAAAATTTATAATAAAAAAAAAAACACATTAAACAGAAATTTTATGTTGCAGGCAAACAGCTTGACAGATGATTAGCTAAACCCATTCTCGAGAATAAACAGTAAGCTTCGGTTTCAAGGCTAGCAATCTATGTAGCTTTCTCACACTGTAAAAGAAATCTCAGTTCCTTAGTATCCTAATTTGACCAATTTAACTAAGAGACCAAATATCAGGTAACCTTACAACTGAATTATGTAACAATAAGTCCCCCAAAGAGGCAGATAACAAAAACAAAGTGGAATTTAAATGCTAATATTCTTTTTTACTATGTAGATAGAAAGATAGATAACTGTATTTTAATATAAAGTTATCATTCTCCAAAGCCATCTGAGCAAATTTAACTCTGTTGGTGAATACTTTATCACATGATCATTCTGCATCAAAGGATTATCAGTGAACTAACAAGACAACACACTGAAACAACACAAAGCAGCATTTCGGGGTGCACTAATGCCTCCTTCTCCCCTTAAAGGGGAAAGAATTTATTAAACAGGGAAGTATTTTATAATGCCACCCCCCTCCAAGAACATAACAAAAAAGAACAAGACGGATCTTTGCACATAAATCAGTAGTTAGCTTTACAATACATCGGTAACATACCACTCAGTGCTCCAACGGCTCCAAAATTTAATGACTTTCCATCCATTATACTGGCATCACATTCTATCTCACCCAGAAGGTTTAGGTTAGACCCCATTCCTGCATTTGTAAAAGGAGAATCCTAAAAATAAGAATAAAACACTAAGGCCACATCCATAACAGACTATATCAAAACCTTTGCATAACTAATACGGTGACACTGGTCTTTGTACAGCACAACTTCTTATTGCAGTATTTCAATTTGCCACAACAACAAAGAAGAGCAATTTGCACTGGTCATCTCAAATTACTACTGTAGATACCTTACACCCTCTTCAGTGTGATACATCTCAAGTGTAATAATGTGCTATTATAAATAATAACCACACGACAAATTTCAATGATGATTTATATGCAAGCAAAAGCTTTACAAGATGAGTAAAAACCTCTGCCACAGAGACCACAGTCTACCTCTGAAACTCTCAAGTATGGCAGAGCAGCAAACCAGAACTGTATGTTTCCTTAAGATGATAAGCCTGTGATTTCAACCCTGCACACAGAAATGAGGAATCAGCACCAATAACAAGAACTCACTTTGCAAAATTCCTATTTGAACACTAGCACAAGGACAGTCGTTACCACGGTCTGTAAGTTTATCGAATAACAAAGGTATATTTCACAGAAAACATGGAACAACCTTTAATAAACTACCTCATTAAAAGCTAACTCATCTTTTGTTAGAGCTTTCTGTAGTTTTTGCAAACTCAAGTTTGTCAAACAAAAAGTGTCGCATGCTAGATTTAAAAATACAAATTGTTGCCTACATGTTCCCTCGGAGCATCACCATGATTTTAAAATTGCAAAGCTTTAAAGTGGCATAGTTCAGAAGTCTCGCTGTCAGCTCGGCATAACCCCTTCTTTCCAGATGCAATCACAGAACTGAGTACAAGATAGATACACGTAATAATTAAGAGAGTTTAAGAAAAAAAAAAAAAAAAAAAAAAAACAGGCTACATAGTAGCACTAGTTTGGTTTATTTCTAAAAATCAATGTGCTTTGGAATAACACCTTCATTGACACAACACTGAGGATGCACCAAGAGATGCCTTATCGAGAGGATCTCAAGACAAAGCGAATGCCACCTGTTTCTTCCCTCTGAATACTACAAAATATTTATGAGAACATCACATAATATTTGATAAATAAGATCTCTAAACCAACAAAACAGAAGGTGCCTCTTTGATGGCACAACTCTTTCATTTCAGAACTAAGGAGTCTTACCAGTATGCTCATTCACAACCTGAGTGACTTCTCCAGTAAAAAAGCAATGAAGAGCAAATTTCAAAGGCCTGTTCAGAACTTCTGTGGAGCTTTACAATTAGACTGCATTCAGTTAAGATGCAGTTTCAGAATTGCCAAGAGAAAGGTGGTCTCTCTAACTTCACAAACCTAAAAGTTGATCTGATAACAGCTTTAGACAGCGCAGGAACTGGGTGTGAACAGCAGAGAATCTCTGACACCTACCGGAGTGTCTTTGAGATGAGATGAGATATAAAGCCTTTGAAATGAGGCATGGAAAAACCTTTGTAACAAATGGAAACAGATATTCACACCTACATCTATGAATAGACAAGGACATAAAGCACATAAATACATCTCTTTTTGGAACACATTAATCTCTGCAAAGTCTGACCAAAAGATTTCAAGACTCTGATAAATTTTGGAATACAATCTAGGAAAATTAAAAAGTGTTTTAAAATGAAAATGCACAGCTTTTTAGGAATGTGGAAACAGAAAAGAAACGTGCATGCTTTCAAAAGGCAAAAAATAAACTGAGCTACCACAGAACTGCAAGAACTGACTACCCAAGCTGTACCTAACTTGGGAGAGGGAGGGAAAGGAGGAAAAAAAAGTTTTAACAGTAAGAATATTCAGGTATTTACTTGTATTTAAAAAATACAAGCAGAGATCAGCCTTTATATCTCTAAGCAGTCAGAAAAAGATCAGATAAGCAAGCAAAACAGGCGTGAGCTTTGCAAGTTAACAGCAAGCCCTACCACTATACAAAAATAAAAATAAAAAAGAGAGAAGACAAACAAGTGTCTATTAAAAGCATTTTAATAAAACAAAAGCTTTCAAATTTGTGAAAAATACTATACTACAGCAATTACACCATCACTGAAGTATCTCTAACTTAAAAATTCAAACTGTAGTAAAGAGATAATACAAAGCTTTAAGACGTGGAACAAGAATTTAATTTCCAAAAGTTAGCCCATCTTGTAAAAACTCTTAAGCTACCAAGGGTATCATTTTCATTTGTAGACTCCTTTTTATTTCAAAATGTATTTGAAAATGTTCTGGCAGTAATCACAGGCATGCTGAAGTTTCTAGCTGTGGTCAAAGTTGGAATGCTTGAAGATGTTACTCAACTCTAATAGTCCAGAATTACATCTAGGCAAATAGTTAAAATGTTCTATTTTTACATGTATTAAAGAGCATTCCATTCATCTTTTCTACAGTTTAGGCCAAGGTTTATTTGCAACTTTTAAAAGGATTTCAAAGTCTACAGCCATTTCTTTCTACACACTGCAATTTTAAAATTCATTTTTCTGTGGGAATTCAGTGACAAGAAGTAATGAGGATGAGTCAGGTCCCTTTCAACTAAATCAGCTAAAATGTTTTTAAAGAACACTTCTTTCATAGATTACTGTTAGTCACTCTGCTGCAAAACATCACAGCAATGATTTTAATTAGAATTAACAACTTCCAGTTCATAATCCATTTAAAGTTCATCTATGGTGCCTGCCTTACCACAACAGTGCTACTGGCATCATGATTTCAGCTTTAAAAAGATATCCTTGGGACTAAGGTTCTATATTCCAAAATCTTATTTACTATAAAATTAATAAATCGTGTTTAAAAACCAACCACAATTCAGCAAGAAGTAAACTACTTCACTGCAAAATTTTGCTTTGTATTCCTTTGAATTGAGGCTAAAAAACAAGCAAATAGAAGAATTTTAGTAGCAAGGAGATCAAAAGCAAAATGTGACATCCACTTCCCCATCAATCACATTAATTTCCAATTTAAATGATGTTCATAAATAATATTCCACAGAAGTCTAATTAAAGAAACAAGTGATGTACACATAATATTAACAAACTTAGACTACACTTAAAGAAATTTTAATATCTTCATCATCCTTTACAACAAAATTATGCTCTCGTCTCTGATATCTGAGCAGTAGATCCTCTGAAGTGCTCTATGATATCTGAGCAGTAGATCCTCTGAAGTGCTCTATACTCTAAGCTTGAAATTGCACATCACTTCTCCAGCCAGCCATAAATTCAATCAGCATGTGGTTTTGTTGAAAACTACAAGTTTTATAAGGAAAAATAAATAAATAAATAAATAAATAAAGCTGCCCAAATCCCTTTGTTTTACAAGGCAAGCTCAGACTTCATATGGTGGCTGAAAGGAAGAGTGCAAAAATAAATGATTTGGGGCTCATGTCTTTATAGAAGAATACAGTGTAAATGATGAGTTTTAAGAAGCACCTTGCCCGTATCCATTTTATTACCAAAAGCTGAAAGAAGTAACCTGTTCATTTGTTTCTCTGCAATGACAGAGTTCACAAACTGGAAAACGTAACTGCCTTTAATCAACTTACGAAATACTGCTGATGCTTATGAAGACCAGTGCAGTTATTTCAACAGGATTCTGGGTCAAGTGTTGTTGTTTTGTAAAAGTAATACACCTTTTCTCAAAAAAACTATTAGCATTATATCTTAATCTATCCACAATTTCATTTGAGATCCAAAGTCCAACAAAAAAAAGCTGTTCATTCTCCATTTGGAGCCTGCAAAAATAAAACAAAAAACAGACAGCATACCACAAGCAAACTGTCAGCTTCACATAAAAGATCAAGAGCAAGTCTTGCGCCTCAACAAGTCTTTGAAGTAATGCCTCTTGGATCAGCTGAAATTCTGTGTAATAGGAGTTGTGTAATTGAGCGGAACTGAGGGGAAAAAAAATTAATCTTTTGTGACACTTCTATGAAAAGATTTGTGTGTCTTGCAAAGACTACAGATTTTTGGAATACAGCATTAAAAACTCTACAGAACTGTAAAAGAGATTAAATATTTCAGATAAACTCACAGTAATGTGTTCTACAGCAACCAAAATATAAAGAAGCTTGAAACAGCATTCCATGATGAAATCTATTATCACGTAATACAAAATTTTGTTGTTCTTCACCTTAATCTTATTGCAATGGCAGTTGCAAACAAACAAAACTGGTTTTATACATATTTTTACTATGTACTTCCCAATTTGAAATGCTAAAATACTTGATGAAAATGTCAGTATTTTTTCTGCATAAACAAGAGCAGTGATAGCTCACAAGAGAGACAGTCAACATACAAACCTACATTTTTACCTATAAAGTCTTATAATGGAAGAGAAAATTTACTCTGTTTGCTTAGCTGGTTTGCCTCATGCAGTTTCTGTTTTCCAGACAGGAATAGAAAAAGCATTGGAAATAAAACGGAAGACTTAGCTAGAGAAAAGACGGAGATCTCTGGAGGTGGTGTTCACCATGAGATATGAGTAGACACAAACCTTTCAACATTTTCAAAGCTGACAGTCTAACACTTTGGAATTTCTCATACCAGTTCCAAAAAACTGCCACTGCAAAACACACCATTTTATGTTTTGAGTATACCTTTTGATTGTAACTCAATGTAACTGCATAGCTATGAAGTTTAATTTAAAAGAAGCCCAAATCCCAAACCCAGTATTCTTTATCACAATAAAAAAGAGAACGACGCACAATTAAGAAGTTATATAGATCACTTAATGAGGAAATGAAAGTCAATAATTACGTTGAGAACAGTGGAAGAACAGCCTGAACAGAATAATATTTCATCTTAAAAACAGGAAAAAACGATAAAAAACAGGTTTTGTACAACAGTACACATAAAAATACTACCTAATACAATTACAAAAGCAGAAAGAAGAATAATGGCAGGCATCACCAGAGCAGTATCAGGACAGAAAAGAAAAAAAAGGTTGCTGATCGGATTAATTTCCTAGATATGTTTTAATTTCATCTTAAAGCCATTACATCTTACAGATGTCACTTCAGAATATTTAAATCTACTACAGCAAAAGATTTTCTTAGGGATATCAAAAACAGAAAATAATTACCCCAGGCACAGCTGCAAGGTGATACATAGCTTTTAAGTTAAGCTTCTTAAAATATGTTTTCTTCCACTTAGTTCAGGAACACAATGAAAATCACAACACAAAATATGAAATTTTTCTTCCACCAAGGAGGAAACTGAATCACAAAACAATCTTGTAGAAAAAGGCAGATTCAGTTAGCTTATAGATGTGCACCATAAATAATTCCTCTACAGAGAATTTATCTTTTGTTCTCACGTAGATTTATTTTAATGTGCGAGACAGCACATGAAAGCATATTTGAACAGTTCAGTGGATATCTGAAGCACTGTTTAAAGTCAAGAAGTTCACAAGTTAGAAGTATGACTGAAGCCTCAGCATCTAGTCAACATGCCTAAGGCATACTGAAGTACATACTGCCTGCCTTACGCTAACCCTATCAGGTACGTTAATTAATATTTTCTAAACATATGTGTGAGCAAATCCTCTGCTAATCTTCTCGAATATGACAAATGCCTCAAACAGGACATTATTTTTACAGTAGAATGCTTACCATGCCTTCCTTCTTTATAAAGTTGGAGAGAAAGAAACATTTACTGCAATGAGGGATAAGTGGACCTGGGACAATCATTAATATTAAAATTCCTAATTTATATCCAAGAAATTATTTTAGCTTTACTCCCCTTTTCCTTATTTCATAGGGACCCTTCAGTAAAGTCAGATACTGTAAAATCTCACCACTCCAAAAAAGAGACACTTCCAAGTGCCTTACAACAGCTGCTCATCTCCTTATAATTATTGATTCTTTGTATCTTAAATTAAAAATCCATTTTGAATAAAAGCATTACTTGACCTCCTCTTCTATATACAGCTGGTCATAAAAATCAGGAAAAAAAAAAAAAAGATAATTTTACAAAAAATCTGCATTTCGCCAAACAGCCTGCTTCTAGTCTCCTGTCCTATCGAACTGAGATCACAGAGGAAAAAAAAGTAAAAATATAAGAAAAAAAGCCTTCATTAATTACATTAATTCAAGTGCATAGCTCAAGTATGATGTGGAACAAATGAGAACTTAAAATTCCTACTTCATTTTCTAATAGTTGTTTAATTGGACAGAAACTAGCAACCTTATACAATCACTTTTGCAACGTTATCCTGAAGAACTGAAAAAGATATGAATACCACAATCCAGGAAAGCATATCAGAGACAGTTACATCATTGCTACCTGAGAGCATTAATACAGTTATTAAGGACTAACTACACCTAAATTCTTTGGACTATAATTTCAAGAAACTAAACATAACTGTGAGATACTAATGTAAAAAAAAAAAAAAAAAAAAAAAAAAAAAAAAAAAAAAAAAAAAAAAAGAAAGAGAGAGAACTTATTCTAGGATGTATAGTTAGGATGTCTAGTTAGTTAGCCAATGGTACCAGTAACATGATTTTTAACCACCTAATAAGCTGAGCCAGTGCAGGCCACCTTTAAGTCAGAAGTTCCCTAAAAAGAGTTAGATAAATTTTTTATTGGTATTTTTTTTTTAATTGTTAAAGACTATCTGACAAGACATACCTGAGATAATGACCAAATTAACCAAGTAGAAAACTTTTATTCACTTGGCAGTTTTAGAAGACTTTAAATACATTTATTCCAAAATACAGTGAAAAGACAAGATAAAATCAGTATAGCTTCCCTATCTACATAGATAACTAAATTTAAGACACAAAAAGGGAGATCTCAGTAGATTTCCTATTTCAATTAGTAACTTTCCCATTTGAATTAGTACCTTCCTACAGAAAAATGTGACAATGTGCCTGAGAGATATATTGTTAGGCAGAAATTCTTACCTCTAATTCTATAAGTGCTGCAGTCACTGCATCTGTTGCAAGAGCGCCAGCCTGTAGCTTTTCAATTGCCTGTAAAACAAAATTTTGAGTTGATGATTAGGAAATTCTAATACTTTATTGATAAGCCCTACATTTTCCTAGTCCTGTAGAAAAGAGGATCTTCACCAAATTACTTTAATATTTAAGAAGACAGAAAAACAAGATACTCTGGAAATCACAGACACGCACCAAGTGAAGGAAAATCTGATGGCTTTTCATTCCACAGACATTCCAACACTGCATTTAGTAGCAGATTCCTGCAAGTTCAAATTTGTAGCAAAACCACTCCTCATACCTGACTTCCTCAAAAACAATGTTTCACTCAAGAAGTTTCTAATTTCTTTCCAAGATTCAACAACAATCCCTAGTACCATACATGGCAATGATCATGGAACTGAACATTATCAACAAATGAACACATCTAAAAGGCAATGCATAAAAACAAATCATATACGATAAAGTTATCTTCAGATTTTATAAGCAAGATTTTATAAGCAAGAAGAGTTCCAGAGCCTAACGCTGCATCTCAGATCCGTACGGGTCCCATAGGTAACCTCCAGAAAACAGCTATGGCTGCATCTTAAGCAGCAAGACAAACCTGTGACTGTTTGCTCTTCATAGAAGTTATTTATGTTGGCTACCTAGCTTAAGGAACCAAACAGAATCTCCAATTAGACAAATTCAACCTCTTTTCCACACATAATTAGCTGAAAAATTACTATCATCGGGACTAATGTACAACTTTAATGAAGCTGGTGTTAAGTTTGGATGATTTTTGAGGCTTCTCATTAAAAAATTAGATTTGTATTAGGACTGAGCAACAGAACTGTAAAGATGAAGTGTTGATTAATTATTAGATTCCAGCTCTGAAACACTTCCAAATAGCCTGCCAGACTCCTCAGCTCCATCTCTGTGGAGAAAGCAAAAGGCATTAAATTTTGGAGATCAGTATTCCAGCTTCTTATTCAACACTTTGTGTACAAGACTTGCCAGCTCCAAAGCCAAATTCTCAAGGTAGATAAAAATAATAAATATATTTTTTTATATATAATTCCATAGAAATGAAAATCATGCCATTTCTTCCTTTCTAAATTTGAGAAGAGGATTTTGGTTGGTTGTTTTTTTTCATTGTTTCTACCTCTCTTCCTATTAGAAAGTTAACAGTTATCAAGAAGAAATGAATTCTAGAAATCCCTATATTTATGGAGTAATCTAGACTTTAGAGTTTAAATAAACTCCAAAAAGAGTGAATATTAATGAAAGAAAGATCCAGGCACCATGTTCAGCTCTGGAAATCCCAGAACCACAAAAGCAGTGCATGAAGCTGTAAGTATATTCTGTGAAGGCACTATTGAGAGCTTACCTGTTTGTTCTCCACCATTGCTTTGATGTCTGTTATTTGCCACCACCGAAATAACAAAGTTGCTGCACCTTGGGGCCAAGCACTACAGTGACTCTGTACAGCCATCATGTTAACTTTTGCTGCTCCATTTTTTCCTCTAGCAACGCATGCAGTCTGAGTAGCTAAACCACGATATGCCTATTTATAGCAAAGGGACAGTGCTCCCTGTATATTTCTTACATACAAAGTACAAGACTGTGGAGATGGCAAGACATACCTTCTGGCAGGCTCTTTTGCACACATGCTTATACTCTTTAGCTTTGGATTCAGAATGATAACCTGCACCTACAATTAGACAAAAGAAAAAGAGATTATACTACTTATCAAACTACTGTCCGTAGTTCAAAGCAAGAATTACGACACGGGCAAACAGAAGGTGTCTGGATTACATTAGCATTTCTTTTTTGTATCAGTGGTTGACAACTTTATGTCATTCAAATACACCTATAGAGCACAGAGCACACAGGTGTAAATCTCCGTGTCATATAATCTGTTCCTATAAACACTCTTGAAGTGACTCCAGTTTTTTTCATTCTTGAAGGATTTCCAGCACTGCTATTTTATTTAACCTCCATTCATGTGGGGGGAAAAAAAAAAGTCAAACTCCGATTTTCCTTTTCCTGCTGATTTGTAAGTTGGCCAATTACTACTTCGTTTATTTTCTCATATTTATGCTACACTTTTAGAGCTCATTACTCCAGTTTTAGAACCAGAAGATGTCCCTGAAATAAGGATCACTTTTTTTGTCTTATTCTCATTTTCAGTCTTTATGCCTATCCCGTTGCACCTACCCATTTTGCCCTGGTTTTAGCCACTGTCCTCTGTTTCCACACCTAAGAAATTTATCAGTGTCCACTACTTGACTCAATACAGTACCAGAAAAACAGCAGACAAGATTAGCACACTGACCTTTAGTTTCCATTTTTTTAACTTGACAAACATGTTTGTATTGATTTCAACTTTCCTTTCCTCACCTTTAGTAATGCCAGCCTTGATAAACTCTAATAAAATCAGTTTTAACAATTCTAGCAAAGAAAAAAAAGGATTTTAAATAGTAAAATAACCCAGCAAAGAGCAACATATTGATCAATTCAATCTGCTCTTTAAATAAAATACCAGGGTCTTCCAATATGAACCGAGAATAAGCACCATAGAGACTTTTAGTTTTTTGCCTGAAGGATTTCAGCAGCTAAAAACAAATGTATAGCCAAATGTAAATGTTATTTTTATTTTCAAGACTAACAGTATTTAAGAAGGAACCTATTACAAATTATTTATAAACAAAAGATGCATAGTACATCATTTTTATATCACATCTGAGTAGAAGACCTCTTTGTTAAATGTGGAAAGAATAAATAACAATTCGCTTAAAAAAGAACATGATAAAAAAATAGACTTGAAGGAAGGCTTCAAAGTGTAAAAAGAGTCAAATACTGTAACACATTGCCTAAGGTTTCAGAAAGTCTTAACTAGACATGCTTAAGGACAAGCTAGACAAAAAATTGTCATTTATTGAAGAGCTCTATTTGATCCTTCTGTAGGGTAAACAAACAGACTGAAATATACATCTCTCACATTTTGTAGGGTTCCCTATTAGCAGATGTAACTGAAGAATTTTATGTTTTGTAACTGTGAAATTTAAGGATTTTTTTTGACAAAGAGCAAATGCATATAATTATATATATAAATACGTATACACACACATACCATTCAGAACACCAAAAATTACATTTTTAGTACCAGCTCCCAAGATTCTCCAGCCAATGCAACTTCCAAACTCTCCACTCACACATTTACAAAGTTCACATCATTTCATTAAATGCGTTTCATTAACATGCCAGCAGACCAAAGCCAATATAAAACTTCAGTTGATATTTAGTCTGTATACACACTATTTCTATTCCAGCTGTTATGTTTCCGCACCTTACCTGCATGAACAAGCACAAATCCCACTCGTTTCCCTCTTTGGGTTTGCTTTGTTTCGGGCTCTTTGACCACCACTTTTACAGCTGTAACCTGAGATGATTTGGAAGGTAATACTTCTATTGAACTTATCCCCTTCTCCATGATCGTACGTTAGGATCACCATCTTCTATTGGAAAAGAGCATGCTTCCATTCAAAAATTAATTCTGGAGAGGAATCATCCTAAAATCAAATCACATGCAAATGTTAGATACTGCTTTCCAAGAGACATACTTCATATATATCAACATCAGAAAGAATTTTTGGAAGACAGGTTTGAAACGAGGCGAGAACACCTGTAGAAAGAAGGGCTTCTAAGTTCTGCCTCTTTCCTAGCTCGCACTATTGACATGACTTAAGATAACCAACTCAGTTGGAAAAGTCCATGTTGCAAGTTGGAATCAGCCTTTAAGCTCCACTTGAGAGACTTGAACCTAATAATCTTTCCAGTTGTTCTAGGGAACTGCTGAGCGAAGGCTTGCACACAACTGAGAAAGCTGCTTTCCATGGTCTTCTTTTATTCAGCATTACAATGTATTTCTCCACCCAGCATGCCTAACCAGTTTTAAACGCAATGATGCTTCACAATTATAATCTTGACTTCTTGAAAGTGACATCCCCTTCTCATGTGACAAGTCCTAAGCACCATTATAACAACACTAGCAAAAGCTAAAAGATTATATGTACAGATATGTGCATAACCTCCTATCCTGAAATCATGTGCTGGCATCTGCCTGCATGATTTTGTGTTGATATTTTATATAGGTGATGTAGAAAATATATGTTAACACAAATTCAAGTCTATCAGAAATTATTAACACATTCTCCACAGAACTGCAGCATATGATTAAAAATAATGCCTTATCTTTTTCTTTCTTTTGAAAGAAATAGCTGTTTAAGATCCTATGATGAACTCATTCCTAGTCTTCCGTAGCCTTCTACGTCCTCCCCTTATTATTCTCCATTAATTTACAGGGGAAAAAGAAAAAAGGAATATTTTTTTTTATTTGCAAAGTATTTCTAAAAATAATGCCAAATAAGCCCAAGACAGTGAAGGAAAGTTTGCCTAGAGAAAAAGAACAGCTACCATGACTATTAATGAACCACAATATGCTTAAGTCAAAGTCAAATAATTTAGTAAACCCATTCTTTTAGCTAGCTTTTAGATCTTAACCCTTAACATGTTTATAGAATTTGATGTTTATGGAAAAGCCAAGAGTATTTTCTATAATACAAAGTAAAAGCTCCCAAATGATAGTACAGAAGAATGTATTGTGTTCCTCAAGAGTCAGAAAATAAATTTGCGGTATTTACTGCTTCTCTCTCACCTACTGACAAATAACTACACTATCATTCCTCTAGTTCAGCTGGTAAACTGAAAGCACATTCTACGTGTTGGATTAATTCAGGAAGCGAACAAGCATGTCGCTGTAATGCATGGATGAAGATCTCTGATAACGTATCAAGATATTCCAGTATGATGTCTATCACCCCTCCCACCTCTAAAGGGTCTACTTGTAACCTAAAAACACTAGTAAGTGAATAGGGGATGTTTAATATGTAGGATTTAAACCACAGATTTTGCAAATGCTGTACAGCTCACTCCAGGAATTAAATACCACTCCGCTTAAACAACCATAACAATGAAAACGTTATTTATCAATATTCTGGACTGGCATAGAACAGACAAACTTACTGGTTTACCAAAGCCATCTTTGCAATATTGAAAATTAGCACAGCTTTCTAGGAAGCTACTTCTTTCCACTCATTTTCTCTTAGGTGCTAAATACATATTTGTATCTTCATATATTTCTAAACATATATAATACAAATAATTATGTTTACTTATGTAAATATAAATACATATATTCGTACAAAATTTATTACCTCTACAACATATAAATTCTACAGAGAGTAAAATCATTTATAAACTACATCCAACTGTAAGTCTTGTGTATAGACTTCAGAGCTCGAGTTAACGTCACAACCACTCCAATTTACTTTCTTTTTGCTAACAAGAAGCAAGGGAGCTCCAGCAGCCTTTGGTACAGGAGGTGACCTGAAACACAGCCTGTTTGCTACGAACTCCACTTTCCTGCATCCCACTGCAGCACACACCTACAGGGGCACAACAAAGACTGAAGTAAAATGATAGAGGAGCAAGTATGGAACACGTATTTTGGAAGAAATAGAAAAAAAATAGTAATAAAGATGGCAGAGAAATCATTTTTTAAAATGAAGATACAGATGCTATTTAAAGCTTAAATAATAGTACAGCTCCAGATTGAAAATCCTAATTAGGCCTTAACACGCACTCAGGTTTGAGGATGTGGTGATTTTTAAGAGCAAGGCAGTTGCAGAGTTCACACAGTAAGCTAAAAAGACTACGTATATTAAACTCATCACATTAACATCCTTCCACCTCAATTTCTGTCAAATCCCTTCCATTCCAAACCCTTCTTCAAGTGTCATTCCCAAACCTGCTGCTTCCACTTTCTAAGCTCTAGTTGGAGCCTCCCTTTCCCTTTCCAGCTGTCTTTAGAGATTCATCTGTTCTCTTTGCTGGCCTCTAGTACACTTGATAGTCCTGATCTCATCACTCCACGCCACACAACTACGACGTACAGCTACAGAAACCGTGGAGGAACGCAAAGAACACAAACCGTGACAATCCCAACGAAGCAGCCCGAAGTACTTACTGCATTTCAAAAGCAACAAGCGCCGAAATCCTAGGCGGGTGCTTAGGAAAAATAAAGTCAGTAAGCACGAGCGTCACAGCCAGCACACACAGCCTGCCATGCCGGGTGCCTGCCACACAACCCAGGGACAGCCTGTGAGCCCAGAGGGGACACAGGGCGCTCCCCGAGGGAGTAGGAGCTCTGTGGGGCGGACACCCGCGGTTACTGACACACGCAGACGGCTACAGGAGCATGAGGGAAGGAGGAGGCGCACGTAGGAATGGCTCCGTCTCAGCCCTGGCCGTGTGGAAGGGGTCGTTTTGGGGAACTTTTCGTGTTTGGGAGCTTTTCGTGTTTGGGAGCTTTCCGTTTCTGACGGGCTGGGTAACACAGGGCAGGAGCGCACAGGGCAGCCGGGCAAGCGCGGAGAGCCCCGAGGGCAACGTGAGCCGCGGGGAGCATGCAACGACCAACGAGGAGCCCCCAGAGACGCACGAAAAAAAAAGGCAGAAAAGCAACTTTTACTGTGAAAAACCACCAAGGAAATCCCCCTCGCCCCTCCCAAGGGGCCGCCTCAGCGCTGCTGTCGCCATGGCAATGCCCTGCCGGGGGCGGGGCCTCCGCAGCTCATGGGGATGACGTCACCGGGGGAGCTCCCCGCCCCGTCCCCCACCTCCCGGCAGCGCGCGAGCCCGCGCAGCCGTTAACGGCCGGCCGGGGGGCGCGGGGGGGGGGGGCGGGGCGGAGAGGGGCGGGGCCGGCCGCCGAGCACTCACCTGCCGCCGCCGCCGGCCTCGCGCGCACCCGGAACCGCCCGGCCGCCCCGTTACCTCGGTGAGGGTGAGGCGTCCCGCCCCCCCGCCGGCCGCCCATTGGGCGCGGCCGGCCACGCGACCGGAAGTATCGTCTCGAGGGTAAGGGGGCGACCGATTGGCGGGAGGGAACGGGAAAGGCCCGCCCCGCTGAAGAGAAGAAGCCAATGGCTGCGCAGGCGCTGCTATGAAAGGGGCTCGGGGCGGGCTTGAAGGAAAATGGCGGCAAGCAGTGTGGTAGGGGGTGTGTCTGTGGCGCCCGCGCGTCCGCCTGCGAGGAAATGGCGGCCGGGATGGGCCCTGTGGGCGGGAGGGGAAGGGGACAGCCTCGGGCTAGGCTTCCTTCAGCTTCTTTCTCCTCTCTCCTACTCGAAGAGTCCGTTAAGCAAAAGCTAGCATAAAACTAGACCTGTCTGTGATGGATTTTGCATAGGGAATGGGGTTGTGAGGTAACCGTTGCCTTCCTCGAAGCAAGAAGCATGAGCTCTGCTTTCTACTAAATAAAAGTGCATTTTTTTCATAGTAGGCATGTCAGATAATTCCCCATCCCACCTGAGGCTGCCCAGAAGGATCTCTTTCAAGGAGCTTTTCATTCTCAGAGCCTTTACTGTGACAGGAATATTCAGTTTCCTTTCACTTCTACCTCTTACGCTCTAAAGGAGACTCAGCACTTGGCCCAGCATCATTTTCTAAAAGTACCTTCCCAGGAATGAAGGCTGCCACAATGAAGTCCTATTTCCCCCGTGCTTTTTCAGATGTTCATAACAGCCAGCTGCACACCACATCCTTTATCCCACACCATTTTCATTTATCCCCTTTTATCTTAAAAATAAGAGGTCCTGAGGTTTTGATAATCATAGGACTGAATCTAGACTTGGGGAACTTCACTTAATTCCAACTAACAATCATTTAATTACTGATTCTGGTATTGAGAAACAAAGAAAACTGTTTGTTTGTTTGTTTTTAAAAAAGTGGTGGGATAATACTTTTCTCCCCTTTTCCCCTGTTCAACTTCACTCCAGACATCTCCCAACACTGTGGGTTATTCCTAAATTGCAAGCGTATCAGGGATGTTACCATTCCACCAGAGTTCCTCCTCCTACTGCTGTGGCTGTGTTGTTCCTCTTTCTCAGCTTTTTCTACCCTTTTTTATGCATGTTTTCATTGAGGCTCCACCAGTGTCACTGATGGGTTCGGATTCATCTATGTCCTGTGTTGGGTCCATTGTAGAGATGGCTGTGTCCAGCACAGGGCAGCCCTGCAGCTCCATCCTCTCTCTGCTGCTACAAAAACGTTACTAAAAACAGAAAAAAGAATGGAGATTAAAAATAAAAAATAAAAATATATATATAATGAACTCTTACTTCCTGACTTGGCAACAGTCCATCAGTTTTCACTGAAATCTTGGAAGAACTTGCATCTGGAGCCTCCTTCTTTGCTCTCCTCTGGCTCTCCTTGCCTACATCTAGGCATCCTTCACTGATGCAAGCTTCTCTAACATGGTTCCAGCATACTGCCTGTAATAAATTGTGAATATTTGTTCATTGAGTAAGGAGGGGGAAGTTACACAATAACAAAGGTTGAGACATGTGGTTAAGCGAACAGACTGTGATATCACAGGGTTAAGTAAAATTCCCGATTTGTACAGAGACCTTGTGATCTCATGTTAAAACAAATTCACCGCAGAACAATAACCCGAACCTATCAGAATATATCTATAATAAAACCTGTCAGAGACTATGTAACTGGGACTCTGAAACAAGCAAGTAAATAGTTAAGTGTAAAATAATGCTTAGTTAATTAGACAGTAGAATAAATTGTTGTCTGCATACTGAGATTGGAATATATAGTCAAGGTTATCTGTTGGCTGGGGAGGAGGTTGTCTGAGTCTGAAGGATGTGCTGTTGGGGGGGGGCCAGGAGGCGAAGGATGTGTGGAGACTGGTTGCAGAGGCTTGCCAGACCATCACGTCCCAGGCAGAAAGAAAAACAAATGGACAACAAGAACATAAACTAGCTCAGGCCGATAAAGAAACTGCAAGCCTGTCAAATCACTACATTCCAGGCCAAAGATGAAAAATACACTGCAAGGAAGACCTACGGCCTTCCTCCCAAAGACCACTGCCCACGTCCCAAAGACCCCTGCCCACAATTCTTGGAAGAATCTGCGCAAGCGCAAAGGACTGATAAGCTAATCAGCATATGAAGCGAGAGAAGGCGGGATTGGGTAATGAATATGTATAGGCATTAATTGAATATTCAGTGTTCTGCTGTACAAATATGAAATAGTTTGTCACTCCAGCGCGCGCCGTGGGTGGAGCTGAGACTCCCCGGCCGCCCAGCGCTGTTTTGCTTGTGTCTGCTTACTTAATTACTCAATTAATAAAGCTTTCTCACTTTATTAAAAAAAATCTTGAAATAGTTTGATTCTGTGAGAAAGTAACTTATAACACTGCCTTGCCGTGAAGCACACCCCTGTACACAAGGATCCCCCACTCCCCAATTCCAATTTTTAATTTCAAATCGCTTTTATTCATTTACCAGCTTTCTGTTAAAGGAATGTACCATGCAAACACAAAATCTTCCTTCTATATTAACTTCCCAGATTCACTGATCAGTTAAAATACATTCTTCCTCACTGTTTTCTGGGCCACATCACCAGCAGCTTTCAAGGGGAAAAAAAAAAAAAGTCTTTTCAATAGCTATGCAGTAAAGATAGTAAGGTTCTTGTGACTTAGTGCTGGAGGAAAATACTGTGAAGGACAGCTCTTCACCCAGCATTCATCCTCTGCCAGGCTCTACGGTGTCTGTCCAGCACTTTGGATTTTGTTACATGTTCACTGTGCCAGTGCTTCTGCATGGCTGACCACACTAGGTATTCCTATGTGCATGAGAAGTGAATTAGTTCTGTACTAATCTCCAATTACGTACTGTGAGAAAAGAAAGCAGAGGCAAAAAGACATTATATGCTGACAGCACTCAGCTTGAACATAACACTTCTCACCTTTTCCATTCCAGGACTCACTAATCACATAATCACTATGACTTGCTGCCCCACTTTTGAAGTGCTATAGCAATAATCAGATAATTAGATTTCCTAGCACATACATTACAAAGTTGATTGATGCTTTTTTCTCAACACCTCTCATCAGTTCCCCTTGAGCTGCTGGCAAGTCTAGCAGGCTCTGGTTATGGATTAGCAAATGTATTTCAGATCCCTCAAATAAAACAGGCAGGCATTGAAACTTTTTAAAGTATTATTTATTAATTTTGTTCTTTTAAAAACTGTTGAAAATAAAATAGGGGAAACAATTTATTTTAAGAACATTTAGCTTTATTGTTATTATTATTTTAAATATAACTTTTTAGTAAGCACAATACCAAGACATACTTTTCTGGACCTGTTGACAAGTAAACCACAGAACTATTGCTCACTCTTCCAATAGGAATATGTTAAGTCACACCAAGAGGTGCTTGCAGCCCGGTATCACATTTACAAACCTATCCTCATTCCCATCCCACAACAGAAAAGACCATACTGTAGGCAAAATAAAACATATTGAAAACAGCATCAAAAAAAAAAAAAAAAGTGCCAAGCCTAAGTCATTAATTCATGCCCAAAATAATGTTACATGTAAGGAGGAAATAAGAGAAGTAATGAGAAATATATGCAACAAAATCATAGAATCATAGAAACACAGGGGTGGAAAGGACCTACAAGATCATCTAGTCCAACCATCCTCCTATCACCAATACTACCCACTAAGCTACTAAATCACATCTCGTAGCACCTGGAAACAGGTCCCTGCTCGACATCGCAGGCGATGCCCTCCCCTTCCGCCCCCACCTTCCCAGGTGCCCTTACATAACAGGTTTGAGGCCCTGGAGCTTGAGAGACCGGTGGGTGAGGAAGAGGTAGCAAGAGTACCCAGGAGGACGACTAGGGCGAGGAGGTCGACTCCACGCCTCAGGACTGCCTCCACCAAGAAAGACAGAAGGGTTATTGTTGTGGGAGACTCTCTCCTCAGGGGAACGGAGGGCCCTATTTGTCGGCCTGACCCTACCCGTAGGGAAGTCTGCTGCCTCCCTGGGGCCAGGGTCAGGGACGTTGCCAAGAAGCTTCCCAACCTGGTTCGCTCCTCTGACTATTATCCTCTTTTGATAGTCCAGGCAGGTAGTGATGACATTGAAGAGAGAAGCCTCAGGGCTATCAAACGAGACTTTAGGGGACTGGGACGGTTAGTGGATGGAGCGGGAGTGCAGGTGGTGTTTTCGTCCATCCCTATGGTGGCAGGGAGGGGTACAAAGTGGACGCAGAAAGCCCACCTGTTAAACACGTGGCTCAGGGGCTGGTGCCAACACAGAAATCTTGGGTTTTTCGACCATGGGGCACTTTACTCGACACCCGGCCTGATGGCTGCAGACGGGTCCCTATCTTTTAGGGGAAAACGGATCCTGGCCCAGGAGCTGGCAGGGCTCATTGAGAGGGCTTTAAACTAGGTAAGAAGGGGGACGGGGCTGAAGCAAGGATTGTTGGATCTGTGCCAGGGGGAACAATAGCAAGGCCGGGGGATAAGGCAATGGCCCAGCTGAAGTGCATCTACACCAATGCACGCAGCATGGGTAACAAACAGGAGGAGCTGGAAGCCATCGTGCAACAGGCAGGCTATGACTTGGTTGCCATCACGGAGACGTGGTGGGACCACTCTCATGACTGGAGTGCTGCAATGACTGGCTATAAACTCTTCAGAAGGGACAGGCAGCACAGAAGGGGTGGTGGTGTGGCTCTCTATATTAGAGAGTCTTTCGATGTTGTAGAACTCGAGGCTGGGAATGACAAGGTCGAGTCCCTCTGGGTTAGGATCGGCAGGGCCAACAAGGCTAGCGTCCTGGTCGGGGTCTGTCAGGCAGCTGACAGAAGTTGCGAAATCGTCAGCCCTTGTTCTCGTGGGGGACTTCAACTTCCCTGACATATCCTGGAAGCACAACACAGCCCAGAGAAAGCAGTCTAGGAGGTTTCTGGAGAGCGTGGAAGATAGCTTCCTGACGCAGCTGGTTAGTGAGCCCACCAGGGGTGGCGCCCCGCTAGACCTTCTCTTCACAAACAGAGAAGGACTGGTGGAGGATGTGATTGTCGGGGGCTGTCTTGGGCAGAGTGACCACGAAATGGTAGAGTTCTCTATTCTTGGCGAGGCCAGGAAGGGGACCAGTAAAACCGCTGTATTAGACTTCCGGAGGGCTGACTTTGAGCTGCTGAGGACACTGGTTGGCAGAGTCCCTTGGGAGGCGGTACTGAAGGGCAGAGGAGTCCAGGAAGGCTGGGCGCTCTTCAAGAGGGAAATCTTAATGGCGCAGGAACGGTCTGTCCCCACGTGCCCAAAGACGAGCTGGCGGGGCAGAAGACCAGCCTGGCTGAACAGAGAATTGTGGCTGGAGCTTAGGAGGAAAAGGAGGGTTTATAATCTTTGGAAAAGTGGGCAGGCCACTAAGGAGGACTATAAGGATGTTGCGAAGCTGTGCAGGGACAAAATTAGAAAAGCCAAAGCTCAACTGGAGCTCAATCTGGCTACTGCCGTTAAAGATAACAGAAAATGTTTTTATAAATACATCAATACAAAAAGGAGGACTAAGGAGAATCTCCATCCTTTACTGGATGCGGGGGGAAACTTAGTTACAAGAGATGAGGAAAAGGCGGAGGTGCTTAATGCCTTCTTCGCCTCAGTCTTTAGCGGCAATACCGGTTGTTCTCTGGATACCCAGTTCCCTGAACTGGTAGAAGGGGATGGGGAGCAGGATGTGGCCCTCACTATCCACGAGGAAATGGTTGGTGACCTGGTACGGCACTTGGAAGTGCACAAGTCGATGGGGCCGGACGGGATCCACCCGAGGGTACTGAGAGAACTGGCAGATGAGCTGACCAAACCGCTTACCATCATTTATCAACAGTCCTGGCTATCGGGGGAGATCCCAGTTGACTGGCGGCTAGCAAACGTGACGCCCATCTACAAGAAGGGCCGGAGGACTGACCCGGGAAACTACAGGCCTGTCAGTTTGACCTCAGTGCCAGGGAAGCTCATGGAGCAGATTATCTTGAGAGTCATCACGCAGCACTTGCGGGGCAAGCAGGTGATCAGGCCCAGTCAGCATGGGTTTATGAAGGGCAGGTCCTGCTTGACGAACCTGATCTCCTTCTATGACAAAGTGACGCACTGTGTGGACGAGGGAAAGGCTGTGGATGTGGTCTACCTTGACTTCAGCAAGGCTTTTGACACCGTTTCCCACAGCATTCTCCTCAGGAAACTGGCTGCTCTTGGCTTGGACTGGCGCACGCTTCGTTGGGTTAGAAACTGGCTGGATGGCCGGGCCCAAAGAGTCGTGGTAAATGGAGTCAAATCCAGTTGGAGGCCGGTCGCTAGTGGCGTTCCCCAGGGCTCGGTGCTGGGGCCGGTCCTCTTTAATATCTTCATCAATGATCTGGATGAGGGGATCGAGTGCACCCTCAGTAAGTTTGCAGATGACACCAAGTTAGGTGCGTGTGTCGATCTGCTCGAGGGTAGGAAGACTCTGCAGGATGATCTGGATAGGCTGCACCGATGGGCTGAGGTCAACGGTATGAAGTTCAACAAGGCCAAGTGCCGGGTCCTCCACCTGGGACGCAATAACCCCAAGCAGAGCTACAGGCTGGGAGATGAGTGGTTGGAGAGCTGCCTGTCAGAGAAGGACCTGGGAGTGATGGTTGACAGTCGGCTGAATATGAGCCAGCAGTGTGCTCAGGTGGCCATGAAGGCCAACAGCATCCTGGCCTGTATAAGAAGCAGTGTGACCAGCAGGGCTAGGGAGGTGATCGTCCCCCTGTACTCGGCTCTGGTGAGGCCGCACCTCGAATACTGTGTTCAGTTTTGGGCCCCTCGCTACAAGAAGGACATCGAGGTGCTTGAGCGAGTTCAGAGAAGAGCGACGAAGCTGGTGAGGGGCCTGGAGAACAAGTCCTACGAGGAGCGGCTGAGGGAGCTGGGATTGTTCAGCCTGGAGAAAAGGAGGCTCAGGGGTGACCTTATCGCTCTCTACAGGTACCTCAAAGGAGGCTGTAGCGAGGTGGCGGTTGGTCTGTTCTCCCACGTGCCTGGTGACAGGACGAGGGGGAATGGGCTTAAGTTGCGCCAGGGGAATTTTAGGTTGGATCTTAGGAAGAACTTCTTTACCGAAAGGGTTGTTAGACATTGGAACGGGCTGTCCAGGGAAGTGGTGGAGTCACCATCCCTGGAGGTCTTTAAAAGACGTTTAGATGTAGAGCTTAGGGATATGGTTTAGTGGGGACTGTTAGTGTTAGGTCAGAGGTTGGACTCGATGATCTTGAGGTCTCTTCCAACCTAGAAATTCTGTGATTCTGTGATTCTGTGATTCATCCAGGCACTTCCTGAACACCGCCAGGGACGGTGTCCCCACCACCTCCCCAGGCAGGCCGTTCCAGTGCTTGACTGCTCTTTGAGAGAAAAAGTTTTTCCTGATATCTAAATCTCCCCACGTGCAACTTGCAGCCATTTCCTCGAGTCTTATCATTAGTTCTATGATTTTGATTAGATTGTTAATATACTGCTCCTTTCCTCTTAAAGCGTTATTTAAAGTTAAGTATTTACTCCCACTTGTTAGGTTATGTTTAAGCACATGACTTAAAGAAACATTACTAGTGCACAATTTCTACTCTCTCTCATCCTTCACTACCTCACAAATGATAGCATGAAAAAGCATGGCTTTTCTAATTACTGATACAGCTGTGCATGGTAATTCTACAGCGCACAATAAGGCTTGCTACTAAATAAGTATTAAGTTACAGATGCTAGTGTTGGTCTCTGGGTATTGAAAAGTCTGAGTCAAACAGCAAAAATACAGTGTTTGAGATCACTTTTCCTAATTTCTGCACCTCAAAAGTCCAGATTTGCTTATCCAGCATCCACTCCGATTTTCATCTCACCATTCCTGGTCAGGAGAGTGAAGAACTTGCACTTGATCCAAGAATTTCAATTTTCACATAATATATTCATTTCACTTATTTCTAACAAACAGAACTGAGCACTGAATTGTTATATACATTGATATTATTACTTTAAGGTAACTTCTGTTTGGAGCACTGCACTGTGCTCTGGTCTGACAAGGCAATAGATTTATGTGTTCAGAAGATGATACTGCCTGACCTGCAAGAACACTGTCTACATCACAGCAAGTGACTGTATTTCAGTTCTCTTTTGATATCTAATGGCTTTTGTTTGTTTTTAAATAACGCTTGGCAAATACCATCATGAAATTCTTGGTATCTTTGATCATAAATTTAAATGGAGCACCCAGAAGTAAAGCTGCTTCTCAAGACAAAGCAATTTTTCAAGAGTGAATTTCAAGCAGTTGATGACTGAGCAGCAGTTCACCTGTGTGGGGACATGGACAACTTAAAAATGATCAGAGCAACACATGGAAAAGACAACTAGAGATTGCACCACCAAAAAGAAATCTTTGCTTAGCACATCAGAGAGAAAAACTGGAAATAGACTGAAAGATGATACAAAAAGCCTGATTTAAAGAAGACAGCAGCCAAACAAGGAAGCTCATGAACATTTAACCACAGTTTATACTTGTAACAGCTTCTTCATCTGACTGGATACTTGTGCATTTATATAATATATAAACCCATCTCTAGGATAAAATCAGGAATTACCACCACATTTTGTTCTCCCATCTTAGCCGCAATTCAGCACTGAGCCAGTTGTTTCTGTTACCAACGAAAAATATTTTTTCAGTCATGTTCTTCTCTGTAATTAGGCTGGACTGCATCAAAAGACATTACAAACACATTTCCTTTTATTCTGCAACAGCCAAATAGAATTTGCTCATAGTTCAAAGCTGATCTCACCTAGCAAATTTGAGACAGGCTGTTTTTAAGAAAGCCACATTCCAACTACTTCTTCTGACTGTATCCTCAACATCCTCTCTTTCTACGGCAAGGGAAAACATTTCCAATAATGTTTAAGCTTAAATCTAACTGTAAACAAGTAAGCCTTCATCCTTTTTTATCCTATATATTCCCCCCCCCTTTTTTTTTTTTTCCCTTTCCCTTAAATTTGAACTCAGCAGGCCTTTTGCTCTATCATCTGAAGCAACTTCTGCAATCTGACACTACCAAACTGTAAATAAGAACTGGCAGCAACAATATCAACCAGTTGCACAGGCCAAAAGCAACAGGTCTATCACAAATCATAGGCAAAAATCTGTAGATAATGAAACGAACAGTCCTCAAGGAAAAAAAAAAAAAAAGTTAACTCAGACTTGCTCCTTCATCCCACCACAAGCTTCTTCCTAGTTCACTCCAAAGTCAGAAGAACCATCCCTTCCCAGGCTCATGCAAAGCTGCAGCAACAGCCAGTCATATCCTAAGAGACAAAAGGCACACTTGAATGTTCCTCTAAGGGTAACACATGTTTTCCACTTGGTTTTGATAGTCTCTTGCAGGGAACAGTGGATCCATTCATTTAACAGAAATGGTTTTGGATCACAGACTGCCTGGTATTGTATTCTGGCATAGCTCCTTTAATTTCAGTGGAATTTGGCCAATTTACTCACCAACAATCAGAGTCATAGTTGTATAACTGCGTGTATAAGCTGCTGCCAGTGGGGGACCCATGTTGTAGCAGTTTGCTCCTGAGGGATGGACCCCGTGGTACGGACCCATATCTGGAGCAGTTCTTGAAGAGCTGCTGCCTGTGGACAGCCCACACCGGATCAGTTCGGCAAGGACTGCATCCCGTGGGTGGGACCCCACAGCACAGGGGACAAGAGTGACCGAGAAGGAGCAGCAGAGAAGAAGCGCTATAGACTGACCATAACCCCCATTCCCCTGTTCCCCTGCGCCGCTCGGGGGGAGGAGGTGGAAGAGGGCGGAAGGGGGGAAGGTGCTTTTGGTTTCTTTCCTTTGTTTCTCACTTCTCTAACTTATTATTAATAGGTAATACATTTTACTATCTCGCTATGCTGAGTCTGTTTTGCCCATCACGGTAATTACTGTGCGATCTCCTTGTCCTTACCTCAATCCTTGAGCCCTTTTCATCGTATTTTCTCCTCGCTCTTCTTTGAGGAGGGAGAGTGAGAGAGCGGTTGTGATGGAGCTCGGCTGCCCACCTGAGTAAAACCACCACAGTCAGACAAGATAAAAAGGATGGTTAGAGAACGTAGAAGAGAAGATCAGCTAAAAGGTCAGCAATGGCAAAAACACCTGAAAACAAGGTCAGAGTGGCAAAAACAAAGTCAGGGAAAGTCAGCAAAAAATGTCAGACATGCAAAAGTGATCAAAAGGAAGGTGAGGGGAGAAAAAAATAGTCAGAGGAAGATAAGTGCAAAAAAAAAAAAAAAAAAAAAAAAGGCCAAAGAAAACAGCAAGAGTTCAAGCATGGGAAGAATGTAAGAAAGCTCAGAAAAAAAGGACTGCCAGACATTGGGGGAAAAGGTAGGAAGGAAAAAAAGAAAACTAGAAAAGATCTGTGAAAAAAGATCAGGCAAAGGAAGAAGTTAGAAAAGATCAGAAAATTAAAAAAGAAAAAAAAAAAGAAAAATCAGAGAAAACAGAGATTGGGCATATAAATTGAGAAAAAAGGAGAGGTCAGGCACAGAAAAAAAACTTGAGGGGAAACAGCAAAAAGACTGATAGACGTGGGGAAAAATGGAAAACTGACAAATAAAAAGTTCAGAAAAGAAAAAAAAAAAATGAAGAGAAGTAAATAGAAAAATGTTGGAGAAGGCCAAAAAGGAGGTCCATCAATGATGGGAACATAAGAGACATTATTTTACTCATTTCGAAAGTATTCAGAAGAATGGTTTAGTAACAAATGCTGGTCTATGTACTGAAGTGAAGGGGTCGACGTATCTTCTCGGTTAGAAGAGACATCAGAGAGACCAAGTCAATGCTAGAATAAGAATAAGGTCCAAGACGGTCCAAGACTGCCCAAGAGACAAAAAGCACCAAAAGAACACAGTATACTAAAACACAGAAAATATGAAGAGATTTTTTTTTAAAGGAAGATTGAATTGGTAAAAAGAGCAAAGGAGAAGGTGAGAGAAGATCAAAGCCAGTGAAGATCAGATCAAAAATAATGAGAAGAAAGAATTTAAAGTTCAAAAACAGTACATGAGACAATATGGGCAAAACAACTTAAAGCAGAGACCAGAGAGTTGGAGAAGAGAAGGTATAGGGAAAAAAAAAACAAGAGGTCAGAGACAACCAAATATGAGAAGATCAGAGAAAAAATTGTCTGTCGATAAGGGTAAAAAGAGGGTCAGAGAGTGTGAAATGTGTTCATCTGATTCATGTCAATGTGGAGCAATGCTAGGGCCGCATGATAAAATGTGACCTTCTGTTTTACACATCCTTGTATAACCAAGAGACTAAGAAAATAAAGATGGTTTAATGTACGTATATAGTTCTTGTGTTCGGTGCGGTGGTTAATGTATGTACGTAGTTTTTGTGTTCTACAATGGACATCTGACAGGACCGGCCTCCACCAGTTTTGCTGCTGGACCATTAGCACTTTTAAACATTCTGTGGGGGGAGCCTGCATAGGGGCTGAGGTTGAGAAGACTCAAGAAGTTTCCAGAAGATGAAGAGGACGTACTCGGAGGAGGACATGCCCACTACGAATATGCATTAGTAGAAGAGATATAAACCAGGGATGGGAACTGTAAGGTGTGTGTCTTGGTGAAGTGGAGACTCCCGGTGCACCCAGTGCTGTTTGCTTGCCTCTATCCAAATAAATTAACTTTAATTGGAATCCTATTTGGAACTCAATCATTATTTATCACAGAGAGAAAAACGTTAAAAAGAATGAGATGTTTGAAAAACAAATAAATTGTTGGAAACAAAACCTCGGTCTTTGAAAACAAAGTCGACGGCCCGGGAGGGGGGCCTAAAGTCGACGGCCCAGGAGAGGGGCCCAAAGTCGACAGCCCGGGAGGGGGGCCCGATACTTTAAAGAGATTGAAAACACTATTTCACTCTTCAATTAGAAGTTATCTGTACACCAATATTAAAATGTTATTGTGCTTACTTAAGTAATGCAATACAGACTTTTGTCTATACATCTGTGTATATAAATTGGATAGGTAAAATCCAAACATATTTAGCAGTAGGGATAGAAGTCAACATACTCTTGCTTTGCACAAGATACCCCTCACCATCAGTTTCGTTTCAGTTACATTACGTCCTGAGATGTAACCTGCTTTCCCTTAATAGAAACTTAAAGAGTGGGTACTTATTTTTTTGAGCAAATATTGAAGGGGTGATCCCATGGGCTCAATAAGAAGAATTTAAATGTGTTTGCAGCAAGGCAGACTCACGGACATTCACACTTGTACAAGGGCATCCCTAGAAAAACACAGCGTAGCTGGAAATTTCCATGAGGTTCAATCAAATCAGGCCCACATATTTGACAATATACATTTGTCCTACTAGCTTGTTACAGTGATGCAGACAAAGTACAAAGTAAAAGAAGAAAGCATATGATACCTCTGATAGCTACACTTCATAGTAGACAATCTAAAGCTGGCAACACTAAGTTGTGCCCCTCAAGCACAACACTAGATTATCAGAGGTAGGAATGCCAGGCATTTCATCACCTTTTTTTTTTTTTTTGTGGGCCAATAGACATTCTTTAGATAGAGAGAACCTGATTTAAACTTATTTTATCCCTCCCTATTCAAGAAAAGGAAATATTCCAGACAACAAAAAGCTGAAACTTCATTTTGGGAGGTTTTAGGGCTTTTGGAAGCCTTTTAAAGGGCAAAGGAGCAGAGAAAAAGGCACTACAAAAGGAGAAGACTGACATCCTTCTCATATATATCCCCTTTGACCCAGATGAGAGGACCATATCATATAATCCATTCACGACAACTTTAACCATTTAACCAAGAATTTGTCTGGGAAGCAGCCATGTAGCATTAAAAGAAAACACCACCACCACAAAAAAGCAGAAACAAAAGTAGTCCTATATCGACCATTCCAATTTAGTTTGTGAACTTCTCAACTCGTTTCTACAATCAACAGAAAAAGAAGCTCAACACATCAAGAAGTATCAACAGAAATTGTTAGTTGAATGACTGCATGCAAAAAAATAGCATCTGAAGGCAATTGTAGACCAGAATCAATCCGCTCAGATACTAACTTATCAATCCCCCTCCAAGACTGACTGATCTTTGCAGGTAGCATAAATAAGCCTGTGGTCTCTTCCAGGCATGCTTGTTGTTTCCTCTGCAAATGAAGAGGCCCCTTCTTTGACTTCCAGCCAGTAAAATAATGTTTTTTCCAGATAATGAGCCAGTTTATGTAAGGAAAATACTCCAGCATCCTGGACCTGTCTAAATAGCATTCCACATACTCCTGCCTGCTTAACACCCACACACAGTTATTTCCAATGTTCATTGCATAGCATCTCAAGAAATTCTAACTGTATGATTGTGTTCTTCTCTCAGCCAGCTTTCACAGTTGTATCTAGGTGGGGGCCAAATTGTAAGACACAGGACTTATGAGAAATGAAGTTTCAAATATGCATTCATCAGCTGTTGCCAAAATAACCACTAGTAGAAAATCCCCACAAGATTTTGCCTTTATTCCTTAAATAAAGTGAGTTAGATGTTCTCAGGGTATGTACTGGCTAATGTAGCAGGACAGTCATCTCCCCATCATCCATTATCGGAAATCAGTAAGTCAGGACTCAGAACAGTGGTTTTCAGGGTTGCCTATCATTTTGCTTCGTGCCCGCACAAAATAGTGTGGATTTTAATATGTCCATTTATAAGTACAAACTTTGGCAAAACAGACCAGGTTGGTGACTAAGTAAATCCTGGACTAGATTTTCTCTATGGGTTTTACCATCTTACTATTTTTATAGGTTTTGACCTGCATGGTGGCTTTTCTGCAGCTCTCCATGGGTAATGATTTAGCCCAAACCAAGGCTGTTTTACTGCATGTAAGGTGTGATACAGTTTCAGTAGGAGAGTCTTCACAACATCCTCCTGTTCAGATTCTATGATACTGATCCAACTGCAACAAGAGTTCAAGATGGTTAAGTTCACTATAAAACCTTAAGAATAAGTGGCAGAATCAATTCTCTCTGTAGAAGTTCTCATCCTCAGGATGTAAAATGCAAAAAAAAAAAAAAAAAAAAAAAAATCCCTTCTTATCCCTTAGTCTAGTTCATGAGCTCCAAAATTTTAATTTGCTGACAGACAAGTTCAGATTGACACAAGAATATATGCAAGTTTGTTCCAGGACAGAATTTACACTTCTGTAGCTTGTTTTAATACATGTGTTTAAGTTCATTGCTGTTACTCCTCTTTTGTACCTTTTACCTTTTCAATAAATTTGGCTTACAGCAAAGTAAGGCAGCCAATCTGCGATAAATGCATTGTTGCTTACGAAAGCAACATGCTTTTGTGTCAAATGGAAGTTTTTGGCCTCTTAAGAAAGCCAGGTACCTTTAAATTTACTAATATGTTTATGTTTATTCTGCGTATCACTGATCTGCTACTGCTTGTTTTTGTTGCTGTTGTTCCTCCATTAGAGTAAATTAAAATTAAAAAGCATAACAAAACAGATATTTTGGAAAAGATGAGCATTTGGACACCAAAATATACCATAATGCTTCCCTGCATGGCATTTTCCTGTCAGACCACAGCTCAAAGAAAAGAATGCATTTGCAATAACCAAAACCAAATGCCATAGCTGATTTCACAAGCTCCACACTTGGTTTTCTTTATGACATCGCTTTGGTTTCTAAGCATTCACATATTTTTTTACCCTCACAGAACTAAAATTCACCAAATGAGAAATATTTTACCTTTGACCTGCAAGCTATTGAACAGACATGGAAGCTTCTCATCAACTACGTATCTGGGGCAGGGAAAAAAAAAAACACAACTTGTAGTTGGTTTGGTAATTACTGACCTTACTGACCTTCTTTCCCACCTCCAGCTGCCAGGACACCCTGCAGAACTACCCCTGGGCAAAAGCACACTTAATTCATCATCCCACATCTCCCTGCTGGTTGCTGGTCCTGCTCAGTTGTCACTTCTGTAGAACTCTTTAAGTAAATAGACTGACAGCAAAAAAATCCTGCTCGAGAGCAAGGCACCAGTTCTTGGGGCAGCTCACACTCCCAGTCCATTCTTTGTTTGCCCTGGCATTAACCTAAGGAGAAAAGCAAATGGGTAAATTGCATAAATGAGGAAAGTAAAAAGCTTATGCTTAGGAATTTTGTACTCCTCAGAAACTCAGTCTTAGTTGTATGATTTTAACCTATAGAAATCACAACCATCCTGAAACAGTCACTTTGCTCTTCTTAGTCATTTTGGTAACAAGTTCTGTTAAAACTTACATTTTCCACAAAAAGACCTCCAACTCACTCGAGCAGTGGTTCAGCCACACACATTGCAGACTGCAATAGTTTTTCTGTTACAGACTTAAAACGTCAATCTTTGACTCATACTGTCAGAAGTCAATACAAACTGTATTTGCCTCAATTGTCCTTCCCTTCTCCCTTGCCCCAGAAACAGAAAAAGATGAAGGTCTGAGTGCAATGGGTAGAATTGCAGTGCAAAGCCATGAAGCTGTGCAGTGACATGGAATGCGTGGGACACAGCCCAGGAAGATGTGGCAACCAGCCTTTGGATGATGCGTCTCTTCAAGAACGGGACAGGAACAAGGTTTGCCAGTGCAGTCACTGGAGGATAGAAACAAAATTGTTTAAAACTTGCATAGTCTCACAAGGCTGAAACACAAAGCTGGAACAGCACTGAGTACACGTTACTCATATGCTAATGAAGAGGATATAAAGCAATAATGACCTTAAGTGACATTTATCGAGATTGAATTCACAGCCCAGACAAAAATATTCCCATTTGTAACACTACATCAAGCACAGAAAAGATAAAAAAAAAAAAAAATACAATAGGCCTTTCTGACAATTTTTCTTGCTTTTTACAGAATGGAGCAGCGTAGCCCTGTGCATGTGAAGTTGCAGCCTTTTAAATGCAAAAAAATATTATCTTTTAGGAGTATTTTATGAAAAGTGACTAATGAAAACTACTTTGCCAGAGCTACTACTTTTGTTGTTCTTACCATAGGTAGAAAACTATGGTACAGGAATTCAACTCCTGATTTATAACAAGTGCAAAACAAACTAATTACTGTTTGTCTAGTAGTTTTAAATACATATAACAATTTCATAAGACTATTTTAGAGAGACTAGTATTTTATCTTCTTTGTTTTTTAAATGTCACAGCACAACTTAGTTATTTTTGGACACTACCAGAATAGAAAAGAACAGAAAGCCAACTATTGCTATAAATTGGAAATAACACATTTAATTTCTGGAAGGAAGGAAAAATAGAAAACATACGTGGCTGTTCATCTTTGGTTGTCTGATCTTTCTCAGTTTTCAAATCATCTCTTGTTATTTCCACTCACACTAGATCTTTAAGTGTCAGATTTAAACACTAGTGTGAGCTCTGACAGCTGCCAACTTGGAGACAAGCTACTTTATACCAAACCTGCGTAAGTTACTAGAAAAATGAGTCCTGTCTCACTTTAACAGCCCCATTTTTTTAATGTTAATCATCATTGTTGCTGGTTACATGCCACACTGAAAAAGAAAATCATAGTTCAAAGTTCAGTTTAAAACTCTGAGATGCTATTTTAATGTTCTTAAAGGATGAGATGGTCAAAACCATCCTTTTTTCTTGTTTTTGGCTTATACTAACAAGGGTAATGAATTGCAAGGAATTCAAAATGAGACATAACCGCTGTAAATTTAACTGCAAAATGAATACTGTTTTATGACCAAAACTTGTTTCCTTATCCACACTTCATCAGATGTATATGCATACACTTATCACTTTTGTATGACATGTTTTCTTAGAATAGTAACCACTGACTCTTTGATTGAGATGCAGAAACACCCCTTAGTGGAAAATTCTGTTTCCCAAAGTATCTTTCTTTCCTTTCTTTGTAAACTCAAATCTTTGAGTATTATTATGCTATTCTCTGCTGTACACCAATGCTCAGAAGCTTCTCACTGTTTCCAGCAGGATAGGTTTTCCTTGTTCTCCATCACAGTCGGTCAGTTCCAAACAACCAAATTGATGGGTCCTGTCATATTGCTTGAAAGGCCAAGATGTCACAGAAGCTGGTTCAAAGTTATGCACAAAAGATACTGTATTATTTCATTAGCTTTTTTCTGTTAGCTATCTGAAAATGAATCTGAAGATGTTCAGCTGATTACAGAGAACAACACTTTTTATGTTCTAGGCTTGCAAGTATTCTTCAGGCATATCAATACAAAGTACTCGGGGAAAAAAAATCTCCATGTGTACTTGTGTGTTCTGTGTCTTACTGTATTTTGTCCATTTTTGCCATTACATATACATCCTCCTATGCTAAATCTGACTCTAATCTCCTTCACATATCAGGATATATTTATTTTATGCAAACGCTAGTTCTGAGTATCTCAAGTTTTAACCTCTACTTTGATAGTGTTTTGTTCAAATTAATAAAGTGACTTAAAAATTAACCATACATTTTCACCATTACAAGTTACCTATCAGCTCCATTATTTTAATATACTCAGTCTATTTTGATACAATGTTGTATTTCCACTACAGCTGATATAGCAAACACTTCAAAAAACACCTTAAGACCAATTAATTGAAAGACTCTAGGAAAACACAGCATTTTCTACTTTCTGTATTTAGCTTCCCTGCACTGTTGATACTTTTGCTGACACCAATACTCATAGGGTTTCTAAAATACTATCATCCGAATCTGCTTTTGACTTTAAAACAAACAAACAAAAAAACACACTTGCAACACTGTGAGACTTCATATTAGAGGAACTATATTAATGGGAAGGCAAAATTAGTAGGAGATAGTTTGATTTTAACACCGTTTTATTTAGGCATAGAAAAAGAAACAGAGCTGAGTACCCAGAACTCCTTTGGGCAAGTTTTAACTGTTTATTTCTGATATATATAAAAGAAATTCTTCTAAATAGCATTTTTCCCATTTATTAGCCCTTACGAGATCCATGAACTCTTCAATTATTTGGAGTAGAAATTAATCAGGTAGCATATATGTTATCAATTAAATGTATACAATAGACCTGTATACAGAATTTCTTCAATGTCTAGTTCTATTACTACCTTTTTAAATCAGATGTTCATAGACTTTTGCAGAATTAAAAATATTAAGACTCATTAGTCTCAACTCTAAAGCCTCTGCAGAAGTTTTTTTTTTTTTTTTTTTTTTTTTAATACAACCATAATTATGGCTACTTTTGTAGCCATCATCAGCACTTCTATTCAGAGACTGCATGATACAAAACAAATAGCTCCAAAACCATTAATTCCTTAGGTTTTCAAGGCATAGTTTTTCCAGCAACAGATCATAACAATTTTGGGGGCAGAAATAAAGGGTTATCATTATTCTAGTTACTTCAAAACTTATCAACAAAGTTAAATGATTTTTCTGGAAATTTTAGGTGCACAGGAATTAGACCAGACTGTAGAAACATCAACAGATGTTGTCAGAAGAACGTGGACAAAAATGAAGTCTGAGTATAAGTGAAGTTCGGTTATTTAATTTTCTGTTTTTTCCTCGCTTGAAACTGATCCGTTTTGGTTTTGACTGACTTTATAAGCATTGATAAAGCAGTATCTGTAGATTTCTTTGCAACCTCTTTCTTTGCCATCTTGCTCTCCTGTTCCTTGTTTGCCTCCTTAACACCTTGCTGCTTTTGTTCTCTTCGGCGAGCTTTCTCTTCTAAGATCTTCTCTACTGCTTTTGTCTTCTTGAAATTTGGATCTGAAGGATCCACATTAAATAAGGGGGAAGTAAACATTGCTTGGAACCTCGTGTCAGCAACATTGACCTGAAGCAGAAAAAAAAATTATTTTAAGTAACCCTTACCCCTAATAGCAATGTTTCTAAATACAATACAATATGAGCTGCTTATTGAGCATATGAAATGGTTCATCATTCCAGGAACTGCTGAAGTCACAAGTTTTCAGTGAGTATAGAGTAGAGTACCAGAAGATCATACTAGTAAACCAGGTGAGTGAATACTTGCACAAATCCTGCATAAGCCTCAGTCAAGCCTAAACCAAGGAAGAGTCTATAGCTGAGAACAATTGACCAGAATCAAAGACACAGTGCAAAATTATCAGAACAAAAGGTGCCTGTATTTACTCAATACGTTGTATAAGGTCTTATGTATTGTCCTGTTACCTTACACAAAGTTGAAACGTGCAACCCCCCCTTCAACCCTGTGTCAAAATATTTTTATTTTCTAAACCAGCCTGTAAAACCCTAAAAAAGGTAGATATATCTTTTTCTCCTTCACCTAGAGCAAGGGAGAAGGATATGGAACCACTAAATTTATCCCAAAAATAACTGATACCAACAATTAGTATCTAAGTTGTTCTAGTTAATTTTCAAAAATCAATCATACACCATTACCTGGAAGTCATCTTCTAATAACTCTTTCATTAAGAGTTTCTTTTTCTTCTTGCTCAAGTTCTGCTGTTCTACAATCTGCTTATAATTAAAATGCTTTCTGCCATCATCCTCATCATCCATCATAAGAAGAGCCATTTCAGCCTGTTAACAAAATAAGAGTTGATGTACACAATAAAATGGAGCTTTCTATGAAAAAAATACAGCAACTACGTTAATGAAGTCTATGATTCTACATACATATGAGTTGAAATAGAGTTGTTAAAACAGTATTATTCATGCATAACATTACTGCACCTCAGAATATTTAAAGAATACAGGTTAATTTTTAATTAAAAAACTGCAGATACACATTTCAACTTTCTAACATGTACTAATAATCTAATTTGAGAATTGTATACCCTAACATCAAAAGAACAAGTATCATTTTCTACGGGTATTCAAATCACAAAATAATTGACATTCACAAACTTCATAAATGTTATAAATTCTGAGAATGAATAAAAAACAAATAAGCAAACAATTCAATCTTGAAGGTTCAAAGCCAATAGGACAAACATACTAAGAGAGCTTTAAAGCTAGAGATTAACTATCCAGCATTGTTTCCATGCCCATTTACATTTTAGGGTTACTAAACTCTGTTGAGGTGGTGTTCAACTACAATTTTCCAGAAAGATATCCTGGTATAATCTTCAGGGACCATCTGCCAATTTCCTTGGGTGATTCGTTCCAAAAGCTCTCACTATTCAAATTATACAGCTTTATTCTATTGTTATCCTAGGGGACTTAATAGTTCCGTTCATAAACACATCTCCAAGTATTTGCAGAATTCAGGCAATGCAACATCTGTAATTCTCAATGTTTTAAGCCACTTTACCTTCTGCTTTTCAACTTCAGCTTCATCTTCGTGGTCATTTTCAGCTGACTCTGTCTTCTTCTTTGAATCTAAGTGCAAAAATAGGCCATGGACACATTTATTCAAGCTTTTACATGAGACCATAATTTACCTATCAATAGGACCTCAAAGTACACCTCATTTTCTTTCTTTCTTCAACATCAGATGCCAAAAACCAATGAAAAATTAGCTAGACCTAAAGCAATAAAAACCTACAGAATATTTGCATAATTCAAGGAGGAAACAATATTCAAATAGATTCTACTCTATTTTTTATAGAGCAGTAGAGAGGTATCACAGCAGTGCAGGCAATCATGGCAACTCCACTCTCACAGTATTTTAAACAGAAGTTATTTTAGACTCCTAAGTCTAACTGAAGTATGCTACAGTTTTCAAACTGTTCATTCTTTCTACTTAGAGAATGTAGTAAATACTTTAGAATAAAAAGCACATCTTCTCTGTATCCAGAATACAAGTCTGCCAGCTGAGTAAGATAAAACATTAGTCAAACAAAAAAACACATTTTTAGAGTTTACTTGTAAGCCTAAAACATCTTATCTTGCCGTTAGGCATTAAGGTAAAAAAAGACCTATTTTCATCCATGAGGATAAAAATACGATTGACTGTTCAGACTGAATATTCTTCAGATAAATATTCTTTCTTACTCTTACCCTTGATGTTAGATGCATAGTGCTAATTAGAGACAAAATGAGTAGTAACAGCGGAAAGCATGAGTCAAACACAACTTTTATGAACAGGTCTGTTTTCATGAATCCTATGAAATTAAACGTATTCTCTTTGGAACACCCATAGAACTGGATCAAGAAGGAGCAGGAAAAGAAGAAGGTTTCAACTTGAAACATGTACTCTGACCTTTGAGCTTGGAATTTCACTTCCAGGCAATTTATTACAGTCAACTGGGGGTACTCTTAAGGAAGATTTTGGCTCCATTTTGTTAAGCCAGATTTGTAGTCAGACTAAAAATACAATCATGCCAGAAAAATATCGAGTTATATCACTAAGTATACTCTGGAACAGGATGCATTTCTTGAAGAACATTTTTTCCTCCCTTGACTACTCTCTTGACTATTTCTAAATAGATTCCAAGCTTGAAATGGATTTCTAGAAGAAACTACTACCACCAAAAAACAATTAACTATCCAGATGCATGGTGTCATCAGCTCACAAGCTGAATTGTTGTTCTATCAGTTCCAAAAAGTGTGCAAAAAAAAAAAAATCAGACTGATATAATATTGTTATCTAATTTAAACAATTTATTTTAATGTATGAAGGGTAGAAATACTTGTCTTATGTAAGGTTTCAACAACCTGGAATTCTTCTCTATCTTTCCAGAACTGACCAAACTAGAGAAAAGTAAACAGAGCACCAGATATGCAAACTGATGACAATTATTCTGGAAGTTAAATCTAAGTCTCTTATCGCCTTTCTACCTACATTTCTAATGTAGAACCAAACCAGAATCCAGCTTCTGAAATACAAATATTGAAGCTCATATAGCTACAGTACTTCAGAGAACTAAGACAAACCTGACAAACACTCACTTGAGTGGGTTACATAACTTTCAGTTTTCCCTTCATAGCACTGGTGCTTAAACATAATATGAAAAACTGAGGCTCTTTGTCTAATACCTTCTTACAGTCTTGTTTCCCTTAAACTTCCCCACCTCATCAAAAATGAACTTATGTAAAACCCTTGCACATTTACAGTCAAGTCAAACCAGTACAGGAGCAAATACACCACTGCAAAACACTAACAGCACTACTGTATCCTCAGTTTTTGCTCCAGTTCACCTGAGTCTGTAAATACACTGTGTCATACACTTCTCCAGTATAATTTACAGAATCACAGAATTTCTAGGCTGGAAGAGACCTCAAGATCATCGAGTCCAACCTCTGACCTAACACTAACAGTCCCCACTAAACCATATCCCTAAGCTCTACATCTAAACGTCTTTTAAAGACCTCCAGGGATGGTGACTCCACCACTTCCCTGGACAGCCCGTTCCAATGTCTAACAACCCTTTCGGTAAAGAAGTTCTTCCTAAGATCCAACCTAAAATTCCCCTGGCGCAACTTAAGCCCATTCCCCCTCATCCTGTCACCAGGCACTTGGGAGAACAGACCAACCCCCACCTCGCTACAGCCTCCTTTGAGGTACCTGTAGAGAGCGATAAGGTCACCCCTGAGCCTCCTTTTCTCCAGGCTGAACAATCCCAGCTCCCTCAGCCGCTCCTCGTAGGGCTTGTTCTCCAGGCCCCTCACCAGCTTCGTAGCCCTTCTCTGGACTCACTCAAGCACCTCCATGTCCTTCTTGTAGTGAGGGGGCCAAAACTGAACACAGTATTCGAGGTGCGGCCTCACCAGGGCCAAGTACAGGGGGACGATCACCTCCCCAGCCCTGCTGGTCACACTGCTTCTTATACAGGCCAGGATGCTGTTGGCCTTCTTGGCCACCTGAGCACACTGCTGGCTCATATTCAGCCGACTATCAACCATCACTCCCAGGTCCTTCTCTGACAGGCAGCTTTCCAACCACTCATCTCCCAGCCTGTAGCTCTGCTTGGGGTTACTGCGCCCCAGGTGGAGGACCCAGCACTTGGCCTTGTTGAACTTCATGCAGTTGACCTCAGCCCATCGGTGCAGCCTATCCAGATCCTCCTGCAGAGCCTTCCTACCCTCGAGTAGATCAACACACGCACCTAACTTGGTGTCATCTGCAAACTTACTGAGGGTGCACTCAATGCCCTCGTCCAGATCATCGATGAAGATATTAAAGAGGACCGGCCCCAGCACCAAGCCCTGGGGAACGCCACTAGTGACCGACCTCCAACTGGATTTGACTCCATTTACCACGACTCTTTGGGCCCGGCCATCCAGCCAGTTTCTAACCCAACGAAGCGTGCGCCACGCCAAGCCAAGAGCAGCCAGTTTCTTGAGGAGAATGCTGTGGGAAACGGTGTCAAAAGCCTTGCTGAAGTCAAGGTAGACCACATCCACAGCCTTTCCCTCATCCACCCAGCGCGTACTTTGTCATAGAAGGAGATCAGGTTCATCAAGCAGGACCTGCCTTTCATAAATCCATGCTGACTGGGCCTGATCGCCTACTTGCCCTGCAAGAGCTGCGTGATGACTCTCAAGATAATCTGCTCCAGGAGCTTCCCTGGCACTGAGGTCAAACTGACAGGCCTGTAGTTTCCCGGGTCTACCCTCCGGCCCTTCTTGTAGATGGGCGTCACGTTTGCTAGCCGCCAGTCAACTGGGATCTCCCCCAATAGCCAGGACTGTTGATAAATGATGGTAAGCGGCTTGGCCAGCTCCTCTGCCAGTTCTCTCAGTACCCTCGGGTGGATCCCATCCGGCCCCATCGACTTGTGCACATCCAAGTGCCGTACCAGGTCACCAACCATTTCCTCGTGGATAGTGAGGGCCGCATCCTGCTCCCCATCCCCTTCTACCAGTTCAGGGAATTGGGTATCCAGAGAACAACCGGTATTGCCGCTAAAGACTGAGGCGAAGAAGGCATTAAGCACCTCGGGTTTTTCCTCGTCTCTTGTAACTAAGTTTCCCCCCGCATCCAGTAAAGGGTGGAGATTCTCCTTAGTCCTCCTTTTTGTGTTGATGTATTTATAAATACATTTTCTGTTATCTTTAACGGCAGTAGCCAGATTGAGCTCCAGATGAGCTTTGGCTTTTCTAATTTTGTCCCTGCACAGCCTCCTTATAGTCCTCCTTAGTGGCCTGCCCACTTTTCCAAAGATTATAAACCCTCTTTTTTCTCCTAAGCTCCAGCCACAATTCTCTGTTCAGCCAGGCCGGTCTTCTTCTGCGCCAGCTCGTCTTTGGGCACGTGGGGACAGACTGTTCCTGTGCCATTAAGATTTCCCTCTTGAAGAGCGCCCAGCCTTCCTGGACTCCTCTGCCCTTCAGAACCGCCTCCCAAGGGACTCTGCCAACCAGTGTCCTCAGCAGCACAAAGTCAGCCCTCCGGAAGTCCAATACAGTGGTTTTACTGGTCCCCTTCCTGGCCTCACCAAGAATAGAGAACTCTACCATTTCGTGGTCACTCTGCCCAAGACAGCTCCCGACAATCACATTCTCCACCAGTCCTTCTCTGTTTGTGAAGAGAAGGTCTAGCGGGGCGCCACCCCTGGTGGGCTCACTAACCAGCTGCGTCAGGAAGCTATCTTCCACGCTCTCCAGAAACCTCCTAGACTGCTTTCTCTGGGCTGTGTTGTGCTTCCAGGATATGTCAGGGAAGTTGAAGTCCCCCACGAGAACAAGGGCTGACGATTTCGCAACTTCTGTCAGCTGCCTGTAGAACTCCTCATCTGTCTCCTCATCCTGGTTCGGCGGTCTATAACAGACCCCGACCAGGACGCTAGCTTTGTTGGCCCTGCCGATCCTAACCCAAAGGGACTCGACCTTGTCATTCCCAGCCTCGAGTTCTACAACATCGAAAGACTCTCTGTAATAGAGAGCCACACCACCACCCCTTCTGTGCTGCCTGTCCCTTCTGAAGAGTTTATAGCCAGTCATTGCAGCACTCCAGTCATGAGAGTGGTCCCACCACGTCTCCGTGATGGCAACCAAGTCGTAGCCTTCCTGCTGCACGATGGCTTCCAGCTCCTCCTGTTTGTTACCCATGCTGCGTGCATTGGTGTAGATGCACTTCAGCTGGGCCATTGCCTTATCCCCCGGCCTTGCTACTGTTCCCCCTGGCACAGCTCCAACAATCCTTGCTTCAGCCCCATCCCCCTTCTTACCTAGTTTAAAGCCCTCTCAATGAGTCCTGCCAGCTCCTGGCCCAGGATCCGTTTTCCCCTAAAAGACAGGGACCCGTCTATGGCCATCAGGCCGAGTGTCGAGTAAAGTGCCCCATGGTCGAAAAACCCAAGATTCCTGTGTTGGCACCAGCCCCTGAGCCACGTGTTTAACAGGTGGGCTTTCCGTGTCCTCTCTGTACCCCTCCCTGCCACCGTAGGGATGGACGAAAACACCACCCGCACTCCCGCTCCACCCACTAACCATCCCAGTCCCCTAAAGTCTCGTTTGATAACGTTTGATTTAGTATCACACGACAGTGACAGCCAGTTTAAGGGAGCAAATTCCATCTTTCAGATTTCAATTGTAGAAGGCTTATGTAAAGTTACAATCATTCAACTTAATACTGCCTGTATCCTAGATACAAAATTGTTGCAGATAAAGCCTAGTTCTAAGAAGATTTTAACTTATTTTCCTCAACCAGGTAAGCAAGCTGTGTTTAAAAAGAACCCCAGCTATGACAGATGCCATTTTTAGCAAACTTGGGTAAAGCCTGACAAAGCTGAGCTGCATAACAATAACTAAAATGTCAGCTGGCTTGTAGTCAACCGCTAGTCTCCCTTTAAAACTTCTCCAGGATTAGCCACATTTTGGTTTTCTCCTCTTTCTCAGTAGATCAGTAATCATGCAGACAGAAGTTTGACTTGCATAACCTTTATGTCTGTGTTGATATCCCCAAAAGCTCCAAGCAGAGTAAAATCTATTTTGCCTATTATGGATGAGAAGGTTTAATCATCGATAGACAATTATCCTCTGCTGAGTCCCTCCACAATACAAAGAACTTCTTACATAATGCAGAAAAACATGTTCCAGAGATCTTGCATACAACACTGAAACATCAAACATTGGTATGAGAATGTCCACATTATCTTGCTATTAAAAAAATAAAAAAGGCATTGGAAGAAATGACATCTTCTCAACAAGTTCTGAAAACTAGCCTACACACAACTCATCACAGAAGTCTGGCAGAAAACAACACTGCATTACACCTTCCTTGAATTAAGCCAATGCTTTCTATGAAACATGAATACAATTCACTGTTTTTTACTTCAGACTATTAAGACATTCACATCAGCACATTAAGAAAGGTCCAGCTTTTATTTTTGAATTATTTACTTTCTCCTGACTCAAGCTTCTAACCATCAGGACATAAGCCTATGGTGTTTGGTGTCAAATTAGAAGTAGTTTACTTTTGAGTTGTGGTATTTGTAAGTCTGTTGCTAACACCTCATCCCCTCACCCTCTTAATATACAATTGCATGAACCACTCCTAGACTTTGGCTCCCCAGAGCCTTGAACTTGCACTTCTCGATTATCCTCACCTTAAAATTTTAGCCACCGAAGTCATAATTCTGTCGTCACAGCAAAAGCTAACTTGAACACCAGATCAAAAACTTATGAAAGCAGCATCCCAAAAATCTGAACTGGACAAGTTAACTCCCAAAATATTACACTTCAAAACATCTTACTATTGTCTTGTGCCTATATAATAATGCTACTAAAACACATATGGGAAGTCTGCTATCTGTTTAGCACGACATCATTGCAATTCTGAAAGCTTGAACAGTTCTCCATTTTCCCCATTTTAAGAAAGGCTACATATATTAAAGACTTATTGCAGAGAAACAATATATTTTCATAGTGTAGAGAACTTTAAGCTGTCCACAAATAAAAAAACAGATGTGTCCAGTTTATTACTTCACCATTTGGTTTTCTAAGCAGCCAGAGTACACAAGTAAAAACATACATCAGACAGAGAAAACAAAATTACTTTCTTATGAAAGACAGATTTTTTAACATGTCTAATGTTTCTGTCATTTATATAACTGACCCAACCATCAAAGGGATCGTATAATCTCTCTGGGAAGAGGCTTCCAAGGCAACCAAGTTTTTTTCCTCTAGAATTTTTAGAGTAGTATATCGTTTGTTCTCAACAACCATCCCCGGTAATTGGCTAAGTAACACTCTCTGGGAGAAAATTTGAAATTCCATTACATATATTACAGTATGTATCTTTTTATCAGGAATCCTGCCTGCAATTATAGGCAAATGATACCTACTTCTTTCCTTTCTGATTATGCCATCTCTGCATTTAGACCAGCTTTTGTTTCTAAAGCTCGTTATTTAAAGAAAGAGCACACTTATTCCAGAAAAGAAGATACGTATCTTGACTCACCTGTTTTCCCAAGCTCTTCAGCAAAATATGGATCATTGAGATCAACATCAGATGGAATTTTATCTTCACTCAATTCTTTCTCAGCAGTAGCCTGTAAAAAAGCAGAAACATTATTTGAACCAACATATAAACTACAAAAGTTTCACTGGAATTAAAATGTTCCTTCTGTCAGAAACTACAAACGTGAAAACTGAAGTATTGCATGCTGAACCATCATGAAACTAGAACCCACTAGAAATTGCTAGTTAGGAACAAGCAATTTAAAATCTGTATTACAGATTGCAAGCGTTCTTTTATTTACCTAAAGAACAGCAACTTCCAATTTCCAAGGAACTCTATGAGCTCACCCACAGATTATAATGCAGTAGCTGATCATACCAACAAATACATGCGTAGGCTGTAGCTATGGGTACATAATTGTTACCTGATTGCTCTTCCTACCAAGAAAAAACATAAATCCTTACTTCATCAAGCAGCATACTATTCTGTTCTTCACTACTTCACAAGTGCTATTAAAACAAAACTTGTCACATTCTTGAAGTGAAAACTCTTCCTACCCAGGAAGTCAAAGAATCAAAAACCACAATGGTACTCTGGGAAAGTGTAATTCCATTACTTGCTCTAGTCACACGCTCTTTGCCAGACACTTCTTCTGACAGACAGAATGTAGCATGCAAAAAAAAAATAAAAAACCGATATACATGCATCTGATGTGGCATCAAGGCATGGTTGCATCCTTACGTTCCACAAAAACTGTACCTTGGGGAAAAGCTTGAGTAAGGGGCTTCACTTTATGCTTCAAAAATCAAAAGGGTCAAATTTGAATTTAGAAGAGCAATTTCTATTACTAGAAGAATTCAGTGATACTCCTCGCCACTTCACCTAATTTATCAGGCCAAACAAGAGAGTATTACATTACCAAAAGTTGCTCTACTACCTAACAGTGCAACTTAATTCAGAGTACTCATCTTTAAGATTGAAGAAGTTATTAATGAAATGCCAGTTAAAACTGAACTAGAATGGACAGGGTATCTCTAGTTATGGATTACACTTATAAACATTATTCTGCAACATGAACCATATTCAAAGTAATTAAGATCATATAGAGAAACTAGATTCTATATACTACGTGCTTTTTTTCCCTAGTATACGAGCAAAAGTTTCATTTATCTGCCTATTCCTGCACATCTCTGCCACAGGAGTCAGTTACTTCACAATTACCTTCTGCCTGTGGGAAGATGAAGCAACAGCAATTTTTGCATTTTTATAAGACAACTTCGCTATTCATACACAAAAATATTTATTAAATTTGCTTTTGTAGTTCAGAAGTTGAATGATTCTTCATAGCTAGTAGTTCTTTGCTGCCACAGCTCTGACACGAGTCTGTATTATTCTAGGTCTGTAAGGTTCAAAAATACAGCTATCATGCATTCCAACTTTGCACCAAAAGCATACCATAGTAAAAAGACCCTTCCTAATACATTCGGAAGATGCACAACTTCAGGAACAAACAGATAAATGACTTTTTTTTTTTTTGTAAGTACATTATATATGATCAGTAATCCCCTGAACACCCCTTTAGCTCTGTAGATCTGATTAGCATTAAGGCTACCCAAATGAGCAACCACTGCATTTTTGAGCCATAAAACAATACTGCACTCCTGCCATATAACAAAACTCCCCCCCTCAATTTATCTAAAACTAGAGCAGCAACTTAAGAAAAGGAAAGATCAACTCCTTCTGCAACTCAGAGCAGACATCACCTTTCTCTTCTTTTTAAGGTTTCTTTTTTCTTTCTTCTTCTCTAGGTATTTTTGCCATGGAGTTAGGTTATCCTTTCCTTCCAACCTATTTTTGACCATTTCTTCAACATTTTCTTTGAGGCCTAGTAAAAAAAATAAACAGGAAGTTAAAGAAATGGGATCTTTTTCTTTTTATATATATTTTTTTTTAATTTATTTTTTTTTAAAATTAACTGCTTTTCTTTACAAAGGAAAAACCTAGTTTTTCTTCCACAAGTCCATGAGAACAATGTAAGTATCACTTGGAGCAACACCTCCATAAATACAATCAGTTTACAGGTTGTGTTTTTCCAAATATTTATCCAGTAATAATTTGTACAGGAGCGAGGTGAAGAGGTTGCATATGCAATATTTTATTCCCAACACCTTTACTGTTCCTCCAAAATGTCACTTGTCCAGACAGTAGACTGCATAGTCTACAAAGTCTACCACTTTAAGGCTGAGAGTTACATAATAATGCAGTAATAACACAGCACCCTTAAATTTCATGTACCTTACTATTATTAGTTAAGCTTCACAAAAACACTACAAATCCAGTCCAGTCATTCCCACTTTTTGTCCATGGGAAAACAAAGATTGAGTTGACAAAGCTTCTGAAATGTTAAATCACTATAGGGCCATACTACAGCTGGCTTGAACCTGTAGCTAGTGCTCTCTGTTTCCTGTCTCACCCAGAAACATTTGATGGTTGTTGCTATATCAGTATGCCCCACTGACATAATAAAGCTGTTATGTAGCTCCCTTACTAAGACAATGCTGCAGTATCTCTGATGACCATTGTATTTTTCATCCACCATTGTAAGAGAGCAAAACATTATTTTCCAATATGTTTGAAGTCAAAATAAATCTGCAGCTAGTAAGCAGGGAAGAACAGAAATATAACAATTTCTTGCATTATGTACTAATATCACAACGTGATATGTACTAAATCATACAAGGCAAGATGTTTTCAAATAGTCTAGTCTTAATTCTGTTGTACCCCTCAGGATAATGGAACAAATATGAAAACCTGTGTCTTGGGTTTAATTCCAAGTAACAAAGGAGAAGAGGGAAGCATATTCAAGCAGTGCAAAGGTTAGGATTTTTCAATTGTTTAAGTCATACGAAAAGCAAGATCTTTCTCAACTTGGATTGCTGTTCCCTACTTTTTATTTTGCCCAAAATACTTCAAATAGAAAATTGCACCTTGTTAAATGCAAAAAATAAAAACAAAAACCAAAGCAGTCTCCTTTATGTAAATTCAGGGAAAACAAAATGTTTTCTGATCCACAAAAGTAGAAGTAATACCATGAAATCCTGATCAAGTATTATGCATACACTGCACAATCTACCTAATAGCTCTTAACTAAGAAGTCTGTTTCCTCTTAACAGATACAAGTTTTATTTCACAAAACTCTTTTTAAAGCTACACAGTACCAGTCTGCTTTAATGACAAAAGCTATCTGAAATTAAGAAATAGTACACCTCTTGTACAACAGGAAAGCTAGATTCAGATTCAATGCTTAGGGTAAATTACAAGTGGTTTTTTTTTTTTTTTTTAAATAACCTTACAATGAAAAGAGATTAAGGGACTTAATTTAAAGGATTATAGACTGCTTGAAAGAGATCAGCCTTGAAACAACAGAAAAGCAATTAAAAGAATGTCCTCTGTTATCACCGGGTACCATTTCAAGCCGTAATAACTCAAATGGCCGCTGCCATTGCGTCAAGGCTGAGCACCTGAATTTGCACAATTAGATCCTAAACTTTAATTCAGCTCTCTTGTCAATATGCATCGATAAAGCTTCTCATGTGATCACATTTTACCTTTGCCCAAACTTAACCCTGCTTGATATACAGGTAATTAACATGTTACTCCTCAATATTTTGTGTTGCTGTACAACGTATAGCTTAAGTTACTGAACATACTAACGTATGGCCAAATTACCAAAAATAACTGAACTCTAAAAACAGAATGGAGCTTTCTGTAACACCCATCATTACAGTATTTAATAATGGAAAAAGGTCACCCTAAAAAAGGAATCCACTAACCACAGCGTCCCCATTTTACAGCTGCCTTTAAAATAAGAATAAACACCGACTTTGATGGGCACCCACAAAAAGAAAACCTCATGATGGAAAGAGATTAAACAACTTGCCTTGCAACACACTAGAGCAGAATTCAGTGGCAAAAAGGCAGAATTCGCTTCCGTGAAAGGAGGTAGTAGACCAAGCAATGAAGGATCTGCTCCTACTTGCAAGTCCTACATTCATTCTCTACACACTTTAGAAAAGCCTTCTCTAACAAGAGTCCGATATTCTGCAGTTAACATCCTCCTTTTGGTCATGACTGTTAGATCTCTGAGTATGCAGGCATCATATTTCTGCTTCTCCCACCTCCAGGTCTGACCCTTGCTATCTCTTCCTTAATCCTCCTTGCTCCAATCATCAGTTATGCTGAAGAGCAACCCTTCTTCCATTGCTGTCCAGCTCTCCAATTCTAATCTCCCATTTCTCATACTAGCTTTATTGCTCAAATCATATGTGGACCTCTCCAGGTGTCGTAGGCAGTATTTTCTCCCAGCTCCCAGGTTTCTCATTTGACCCTTGTCTGCTCCTCATCAACCCTTCCAGCTCTTCTCAGTAAGAAGGAACTGAAAACAGATGGCATAATGGCAAAAAAAATAAATGGGCAGCCTTCACGGACAGCCCTACCTGTCCCTAGAAAAGCAGGCACAACATTTTTCCAACAAACTGCGAACACTAATTTCTCTTGCACTTGCCTCCTCTCCAAAAATAATTCCAAGGCTAGAAAGCTAGTTACAGCATGTCTGAAACACGAAGCGTGGACAAGGTCTAAAAATGTATTAAACCATGCTTTATAGGAAGAAAAGAAGGAAGAAAGAAATACCATGTAAAACAGCCTTCTGATGTTCTAGAAAGAAGCCAGAATTAACAGTAAGTGGCAAGCCAGTGCCACCACAGAAACTGGTTACTAAACCAGCAAACAAACACAAAGCCACAGAGAAGTTAAGTGTGCTGTACAGGTTCACCAAAAACGTGCCACTAAGAAACCCTCATACAACCAGGGCTGTAATTTAGTTACCTCCAACAATACATGCTTTTGTCTTTGAAGTCTAGGAAAGGGCAGTCATATGCTTCCTAGAAACTGAACTATTATTACTTGGGATTATTTTTCAGTAGGTTTTGTAGAAAAAAAAAAAGTTACTGGTCAGGTAGCCACCTTGCAAATTCTCTCTAAAGACTGAATTAAGACACATATCACATCTCCAGAAGGGGGGGTTAAAAAAAATCTCAGAGGAGGTTACAAGATTTCTGATTTATTTGCCTAGGACATGGCATCATTTGACCCATCTGGCACAGAAGGATTTGGAGGAAAATACAACCCTTTCTTGTGGTATTTGGCAGTCTCATGAAAGGCTTTAGAGTTTCTCCACAGATTAGAATGGCTTACAAGCTAGTGTCCAGACCGCTTCCCGAGAATAAGAGTGTATTTAAGTGGTCAAAATTGATTGCAGAACTGGAAAGAAATCATCTGCTTTAGGTAGACTTAGTAACTGGCCATAGAACAAGTTAAATTAATTCATATCTGCTTCTCTCCCTTTCTATTTTTAAATAACTGAATCACTAGTCATATTTAATCTTTACAAATAAGGGCCATGAAAAGAAGGTGTAAAGGTAATATATATTAGCATGCAACTAAATCATACTTGAACTAGGGGATTAGAAGTGTGAGACACCACACCACATTACCAGCTTAAGTATTGCTTCTCACACCGCTAAGGGAAGAAGGCCGAGACAGAAATTTTGCTTCTCTAAACAGCTGAAAAACTTTAGACAATTTAACTGCTTGCAATTGTCACTTATTAAAAGCTAGAGAGATGCTTTTCAGTAAATCTAAAGTCAGTTCATCTTACATTTAATACCTTACCTAATCCCTCCCCCCTCCAAAAAACTAACAGAAGAACAAGTACACGCACCTTGTTGCAGTTAGATCAAAGGAATGGCCAGCAGAAATATTCTGATAACATTACAATTTGTTTGCCACAAATATCACACACCTTGAGTCTAGATAGTTTTCCTAACAGAACAACTCCCTTAAACAAAACAAACAAACCCTTAGATGCTGAAATGTCAAGTGTGAAGAACCACAGCACTGAGCGCTTGCTTCTTTGTGCTGCATGTGGTAGGGCTGCTTATTGTTTCCTCTAGCTGAAGCAGTGATCTAGATTGAGACAGATTGATTTAATTCTGTCATTTTCTTGTCCCACATAATCTGTAACAACATACAGTTGGGGTCCACTATGCACTTTACAGGGATCTGACTGCCTGCTGGTCTACTGATGAAAACAAATCTCAAAGTTTCCTTTAAGCTCAGCTAAATATTTACATCTTTCTTCCCAAAGAAAGAATTTAAGTCCAATAAAAAAGCTGTATGAGAAACTGGCTGAACATCATCAAGAACAGCGACTGTGGTCTTCTCCCTCTTCACCTTCTACAGAGAGTTTTGGGAGCTGGATAAGAATGCATAGTAATTGTTGCTCAAATCAGCTATGATTAAGAAAACAGATGGATGCTTAAATATAACATTGATTTTGTGCCTAAAAGAAACAGACCAAAGAAAGTTGGAACTACATCTAATTTGTTTTTGCTGGCACTGTGGTTTATTAAAACTATTATGGATTCAAGAATAACTGAATCATTCACAAAGTATGCTTTCTACAACCATGTGTAAATATTTGTGCCAAAACTCAAATTTTTAAATTAATTCATATCTGCCTTTCAATTGAAAAAAATCCTAGATTTAACTGTTGTAGTTCTCTGTATATTAAATATTTGGGCAGGAAAATGACCTTGCAGTAAGTCCATCAGATTGAGGCAGAGTTTGATAATAAAAGCATTTCAATACAAAAGTTGGTTCTAAAAGACTTAAGGAGTCTTAAGAGATGATAAACTGTTTTTAAATTCCCAGAATATTCCAAATGGAACATAATTAATTGAGAATTTAAATACACACATTTGTTCAAGGAAAGGGTAATAACTAACATACTTCTCTCCCATAAGAAATTATAGCCTCAATTGTGCATATTTGCCAGACCTACAAACTATTGTTCAGCATGCAGCGACTGCATTTCACTCTCAGAACTGCCCCCCCTTCAGGTGTGCTGGACCTTCTCTCCAAATGCTGTCTGAAGTCTATAAAGGCTACACGTTGCCACGTGTTAGACCTGTAAACAAAGTTAAGACACTCTTTTTTGCTTTTAACACTTATTTCAGAAGGAAGCCATCCACTTGATGAAAAATAAACAAAAAGGGAGGTAGGACACAAATAGGATTTTAATAGCAGACTGACAGACTCAAGAGTTGGTTGGCAAGGGAGCTGAGTAACAATATCACAAATTGAATTCAGGTTTCCAAAGCCTGAATGCTCTTGTACTGTGAAATCAAGAAGTAAACTACTAACCTCCATAAGGTCAGTCAATACCATTACTAGCTATTAGCCCCTAGAACACAGCCAGCACCATTAGTTTTACCCATACTTTTTGGAGATTAACTACAAAAAGGCAAGTGAATGTTTCCATGATATCCAGAACCTCTGATCTTGGAAAATACTCTTTCTAGAGTAAGAAACGAAGAAAAAGCTAACTCATGCTGTAAAATAAAAGTTGCAGAAGTGTCATCAAACACCATGAATTAGTAATGTAAGCTTAATTGTGCACACCTGCGTGCTTAACCCATCATGATACACACCCATCTGTAATAGCACCCAGGTATCCTACTGACTCTAGACAAGGCCATTATTTACCAGGGTGCATCTTTGCTTTTTGGTTGGTTTGATTTTACAAATCATGTGGCCTGACAGAATGACAGGAAGGATGAGGAATGTTGAATGTTACTACTGCTCCTTTCCATCCCTTCTTCTAGGGAGAGGAGAGTATAGGAGGAGTCCTAGGAGCTCCACAAGATGCAGTAATGAAGGAGTTGGACTACATGAGATGCGGAACAAAGTCAATTTTCTGAAATACAGTTCACTAAAAAAGAAACAAGCGAGTCACTGTATCGGGGAAATTGATTTCATCTGTGCTATCTTTCTCAAACATCAGTATAAATTTTCTTGTAACATGCAAGGTGCAGTTTACAAAGCTAACATCAAACTTGTTGCTGCTCTTCCTGGGCCACTAAGGTTCCTTCAGTCTATTTTCATTTCCTACAATGGATGGTTTGCTCTAGATTCCTAAACTTTGTCACTATCTTAGGTTGCTTAAAAAATAAAAATAAGAAACTTAAGTTTACCTATGCATGAAAACTCAGCTGTCTTGAATGCTCAGTGATACAATCAAAAGATACTAACCAAGAAATTAAGAACTGCAAACACTGACACACTGTGGACAGATGAAGTAAAACATCCATACAGCTGTGTCAGTAAGCACTTGTCCCAGAAAGCATGTCATATGTTTCTCTAAAGCATTCTGGGAGAACACTGCCCAGAAATTATTGGAATTATATAAGCACAACTGAAGCTCACAACTATTCCAATGCCAATGCTTACTTACAAATACAGGCCTTATCAAGAACTACGCCTGACCCGTTCAATTCATTTCAATGAGTTGGCACACACCAGAACAGGATATTAAAAGGGTACATACTCAACGCAAGTTACCCATGTGAATTCACGGTAACAATAGTGCAAGTCAGATATGCACTTCAAGATGGAATTAACACATCAGTTGGGATGGGGCTGAGTTCTAGCATGGCTCTGCTCTTATATGTACAGTAGCAGATCAGATTGTGCCCTTGTATAGACTGCAGTCCTACATGTACTGCACCAATACAAGAACTGCTGCCCCTAGAAGTGACATGTTATATTTTTGTAGTCCTTGGACCATGTAATTCAACCCTCTGAGCCTTCACCAAATGCTGGACTCTTTAACTCAGCAGTATAGATTCGCTTCCTTTTTTCCCCAGAGGAACTCTACCATTCTAGCAAATGAAATTAACTTGCAAATAAATCTATCAAGTTCCAGGGCTGGTACATGCTTTCAGAATTAGCTCGGGCCCAGGATGTAGGAAGAAAGGCTACAGAGAAAACTGTCCCTTTTTTGGATGTAGTGTCTTGTTCAACTGGCTCATTACTTCTCAAGGAAGGAGCACACTCATAAACAAAACCTAAGCCAGTCTCAATGTGTTTTCATTCCAAAGTAAAAGAGCAGACAATAGTTTTCAGACCTCAAAAAGAGGTCTGCTGGGATGCTACATGGTAAAGTTATCTATACATCACTAAGTAACCCCAAGCTTGCTTTCGTGGTAGCTTTCCTTCCCACAGAGCTGTCTCACTGGAAGATCAGACTTCTCCCTTTTCTGTTCCCCAAAACCTTTCACATTTTGTGAGCAAGATTTTAAAACCACTCTCCTCCAATTTCATGCTATGTTTCCAAATCATACTGTGTTTCATTTTTAGAAGCATAGGTATGTTTTATGACTCTATGGCAAACATGAATTTCATTCATGTAAAATCTATAAAGCGATGAATGAAAAAGCAAGCACAAGAAAGACTGGCAAGGAAATACGCTACACAGAGAATCTTAATGATTGAACTCAGTTCCTCAGCTGTATTTCTTCTATTTCCTCCATTGTATTCCATCTGGATTTCAATTTAAGGGAAAAAGGTCAGTTTCCACTACTATAAATCGTACACCTTACATTGTATCCCCATTAAACAGGCCAATACTGCACACTGACCAAGTCAGTAAAAAGTTAAAGGTTACCTGGAACCCATTTAATTTCCATTTCTATATCCTTTTCCTCTTGCTTTTTCTCTTTTTCTTGGATACTTTGCAGAAGTTCTCTGTACTTGGCAATTTGTTCCTCATCATCTTTTTGGCTTTTCCTGGGTTTGTCATCTTCCATTTCATGAGCTACATCATCACCTAGAAAGACAAAAGAAAAGCTATGAAAAGGCAACCTCAAAGTGATCCATTTACATTCAAGGAACACACCTAAGGAACATTAAATCATTTATAACGAAATATTTTCATATATTATTCCCAGAAAAAGTAACCAGTTCTATAACTCCCCTAATTCACAAAAGAAATAGAAATATCTGAAAAGGCAAAGAGTATTTGTCCAACAAAGGAAACCACTGATAGAACACAGCATCCTTTACTGTGTTTTACAACTCTTGGAGTCCCTAATGTCAAGGCAACACAGTAATAAAATCTAAAAACCTAAACCTAATAAAATGTTGTATAAAGCATCTTGAAATTTTAACGAATTACTCAAGCCTGTATCTTCAGTGACATGTTGAATTAATAAATAAAGCAAGATGGAAGCAGTTTTGGCTATTTTTGCTTGTTTTTGGTAAGGAAAACACATTACAATGTGACCTGCAATACGCTTTCAAGAAGCATTTCAAAGAAAACAGGCTTTTTAAGCTTTAAAGATGCTGCAGCTCCTTGAATGGTAGAAATCTAGTGTCGGGGCTCCTTTCCTTTCTCTTTCTGATACTGTTGTTCTTTTATATCCCATAACCTTAAGATGCTTGTTGTTGGCTGTGATGGGAAATTTTGACTGTTCAATTAACTGCAGCTGCTTTTCCACTTTCCTCATCAGTAGCAGAGAACTCTTCCGACAAAAGCATCTGTTCACACAGCAAGCAAAAATGCATTCAGCTCTTAAGAGTGAGAGAAAAAATAAGTGACTTATGTGTTTTTTTTTTTTTCTCCTTCTCCTCCTGATGTCATAAGAAATTATAAGCAAAGCTATTCTGGATGGGGATTGAAGAGATCCTTTGGCTAAGAAAGGCTCCCTTGAAACTGGGTAACGAAGGAGTGATTCATTTGTATTATGACGAGTTTTTGCTAATTTTGCCAGGAGAAATTTAAGTGGTGACACATTGTCACACTTTCCAGTTTTGATAAAAGATGAATTTCTTTTGTCAAAACCAATAGCTTTAAAACAAATGTTAACATTGCCTTCAAAAAACTCTGAAGAGCTTCTTCATTCTATAAGCAAATAAAGAACATTTGACAACAGCTGCAAGAAAGGAAAGGAAAATTAACTGAATATGTTCTCAAAGTTTGTTCAGAGTTCAAGTAACCTTGCTGCTAGCTTTCAAGTATCACACTGCGTTGCACAACATGAGGAACCACTTTCTGATGGATATTAAGGCAGTAATGCTTTCTGCCAATGTTTTTTCAAAGACTTTTTCAATAAAAAACACAGCCAAAACAAAAAGGTCTGGTAGATTAACAGTTACATTGTAAGAAAGAAAAAATAACTCATCCTGTGAAGGAAAAGAATGTAAAAACAGATGAAATTAGGAATATAAAATACAAGTCGGACTGCTCTCCTGTGTAGCCACTTCTAAGCAGGGACATCCTGGCCTGCACAAGCACACGCAGAGACATCCTTTAATTTTAAGTCACTGGACAACTCCAAGAGGTTACATGAATTTTTCAGAAGGAAAGCCAAGTTGACCTTAGTTCTGGGGTTTCCTAGAACTTAATCCATCTTATTTTTTTGATAACAAATACACACACAAAACACTCTCCTACAAATATGCCTTAGAAAGGTCTCCAACCAGCAAGTTATACCAAGCTTCTGATGTTTCACAGAAAGAAACAATCAGGTTGTGGTGCTTCTGTTTTATCCCATGAAATTCCACCGGGGCTTAGCTAAATCATTAACTGGTAACTCCTCTCTCTGGCTTATTTCCTTAGGAATTATTTTAGCGACATGCCAAAACTAACCCAACAGAAATATTTTAAAAGTCAGATCCTCGTTACCACTGAAGGAGCAGTAATGCCTCAGAGTGGCCAAAGCATCTACAGAGTAGTAAGGGAGAGAAGCCAACCCAAATAACATCATGTTCAATGCATTTTATAAATACCCATTGAATTCAGAGACAATCTTAAAAAGCTGCATGTTCTATCATCTTCCACTTACTAGCCTCCTGTAGCAGTCCTAGCAAGCATAAAAATGAACAGTATTTATATGTAAGACAACATATGTAGTATCACATGATAAAATATTAAACATCCATTTAATATAACTAAGCTATTGAACAAAATAGATTTCAAAAGAGCAAAATATTTATTAAGTGTTCTGATTTTATTTACCATTAATCACTGAAAATTAGATCAGCAGCACAATGAAAAAAGTGAATCTCCACCTAGCAAATCCTCCTTCTGAGGATTACATTCTCTTTCCCTGCATGAGTGCATCTCCAGCATTGGTGCTGCAGCACAAAATAGTCTCCTGTTGTACAGGGCTCCTAATACAAGGCTCTACAAAGGCAGCAAAACTCCCTGCTCAGAGTCCTACTGTGAAGAGCAGTGCTCTATACAGAATTCCCTGCACATAACACCTACATCAAGAACAACTACTCAAAACGACACCAGTTAAAGTGTTCTGTCATATAGTCTCTTCACACACTCTGTGGGACAGAGCAAAGCAGAACAGCAAAGATTATCCTTGTATTGTGAAGATGAAAAAAACAAACACGATCTTAGGCATCAACACCATGCTGCTTAATTTGAAGCATCATTTAAAATGCTATAAACGAAGTCACTGGTGCTCACAGTCCACATAGCAGTTACAGGCTTGAATATGATGAACACCACAAAGTTTTACTAAATACAACAAATGCAGCCAAGCAATAGAAAGTTCAGAAGCAATATACAGGAGGTGCTTTGTGCCCACAAACTATTACATACCAGGTCCATGAAATTGAAATACAAGACTTTACAAAACGGTTGTATAACAACAACTTTCCTAACAGACATTTTAAATTGAAAAATATAATAAAAACAAAGTGGATCAGGGCAACAAAAGCTGTTTTTAAATTAAGCATACAAATAAATAAATGAGATGGCCAGAACACTTTTTCCGTCTTATCACACTCCTACCTTTCCATTCAAACAGCTATTTTTCATTTTTCCCTTTTGTACATAGTGCCACATAATTCTGCTGGACAAGATCCTGCTTTGTATCTTGTAACTCAATGGATGAAACGTCAGGAACACGTTACAGACATGGCAACACAATTCCTCTATTAACAACTCATTTCTCAAAACCATTATTAGGAACTACACAAGTTGAGGTCTAAAATGTGTTGGTGTGATAACGTAACTCTAGGTCAATCTCTCTCCCTTCCCAGAAAGGAAAGTTTACCTAAAATTTCTTCAGTGTTGCTCACTGATTCTATCATCGCTCTGTAACAGATGCTGTTCTTTTAACACAGCAGAAGCCTTCAAAAACTGAACTAAGAAGACTGAAATACTTTTCTCTGCAGCTACTGCTCCTATCAATGCATTTTACTAAGCATTACTAGAGAAAATTAAGGTCATGGAGGTGCAGCTTATAAACATATTTTTACGTAATATGAGAAACAAATGGACATTTATCCTGCCAAGATATTGCCAAGTCATGTCTGCTGCCAGCAAACTTCCCAACTCCATAACCAGAAAAATGTCATGCTCTTTTGCATGCTTCAAACACATCTGATTACAACAACCTACTTTAATACTGTATAAACCCATTTTAACATCTGTTTGAAAGACTCGATTAAGGCTTAATGACATGTTCTTTTCCTTGTAATTTAGGCTATATATATGACCAATTAAGAACAGACTGATTTTTAGAGTGAAACAAGTAAAGTAATTGAGGAATTTGCACCATACACAGAAGACTTCAAAAGTTACATTACATCCTCTTCCTATTTTTAAGAAGCAACAAGAATTCAAAAGCAATTAAAATTCGCTGCCACTACAGTCTTTCGTAAGGTTCCTTTAAACACATTCTGCAGCTTGCCTTCCCCCTCACATTGTAAGACTTCAGAGTACCAGAAGTCTCATACGACAGTTTTTCTCTACTGTCACACTCCGGTTACCCAAGAAGAGCTACTGCTGCACTTAAGGACCTTTGTACAATCTACATCTTCCCTGGGGCCCTCTAAGGTCTGGAATACATTCCACGTCCTGTCTAGGGTATCCCAGCAAGCCCAGCCTTAGGGCACCTTCTTCAGTATGTCCCTGCCCTGCAGAGACTTCAGTACGTATACAGAGGGCCATGAAGATGGCCAATCACTACATATATACTATACTATACACTGTTATGTACTAAATACTATTAATAGGATTTTCCAGTTGAAATATTAAGTTACCCTGAAAAATAAAGAGAGGGGTAGTAGAAAAAGAGGAAGAAAATTATTTTGTACTTAGAGGCCCAAGCTACTAATCATAAAACAACCACCTAGGGACTAAATAATTAGGGAAACTCTTGAGCTCCCACTATTTGATTTTTTTTTTTAATGATTTTTAAGTCAGTGTTACTCAAACTCTACAGAAAGAACGCTTATTTTTATTCAGAACTGAACAAACCTGATAGCTACCACAGTCTCTAGAAAAGTCAGTCACAACTCTCTTCTCTTTAACAGAATTATCAATAACCAGCAAAAAAGAGCTAGGATTTAGATGAATTACTATGTTTCTACTTGAAACAACTCCACTTATAACCATTTTATTTGGCTTAATTAAACATTAATTACACTAGGTAAAGAGATTTTGCATGACAAATGAGAAACAGGAAGCTCTTTGAAAGCAAGATTTAAATATGAAAGTCAAACTGTCTCACTTAACAGTGTTCTAAGTAATCTGTAACTCCTAAATCAGCTAATATACTTCACAAATTCTATTGCAGAAGTGTTTCCTTTGCCTTTGAAAAAGGAATTTGGCCATTTTGAGGTCATAATGGTGATATTTATCTGGAGAGTCAGAATCCGGTCTGTATAACGAATCTCAGCTGTGGCTTTAAGAGAAATTTTAGAAATTTGAACATGTGTTTTCTTACTACAGATAGAAAACACTGGAAAAGATTGTTTTTGCAGTCAGTATTTAACTCAGATAAAAACAAAACAGAAAAATGAAGAACAAGAAGAAATAAAGGGGCAGGAAAAAGGAATGTCAAGTCCCAGTAATGTGAGGAACTCTACAGCTGCCAGGCCTAATTCAAAGATTTACAGAATTTTTCAAGAAGTTTTTCATTATCTGCCAGCATTCTATCATCAATCCATTTATCTCCTAATTGAAATGAGTGAATCAAAGATACAAATGTGCTCACCACCCAGGTCCCTCTACCTTTAGGTCACATATACAGAAAAATAAGTAAACACCATTTTCAGAGATGTTTAGCTCTGGAGCAAAGATAGGTTATTTTCAGAGTAGAACTTAACCATACCTCCTCTTTATAGAGTATAAGGAGTACAGAGCATAACGAGTCCCTGTAAAAGGAGACATTCAAAGCGTTTTCTGATTATATGGAATTTATACAATATTTTGAACACAAGTTAATTAAATGTAGCTACTGACTTTGTGAACAACATTTATGTAGGTACCTTGCTGCTGTTCTTCCTCTTCTTCACTAGATGAAGCCAAATAAGCTTGAAAATCCATGTCAAGGAGCTCCTCTTTTTTAAAAGTTCTGTTAAGTGACATTACTCGTTCGTGATCTGTTTCATCCCATGTTATATCTACCTTAAAAATAAGAAAGCCATTTCTAGAAGCTGAAGCACTAAAATTAAACATGTCAAGGCAGTTTTTTTTTTGTTTGTTTGTTTTAGAAAAAAATTGATACCTTCTACTTAAAATATGTAAACCTGTTAGCAATGCTACTACAGAACAATTACCTATAATAATAATTTATTTTAATAGATTTAATTATAACTTATTCAAAATTCTTCAGCAACAGAAGTTTCAAGGAGTTTTAACTACATGGAAGAATGAAGAAGTCTCCTATTGCATTCAAGGCTTCTGTAACATCAGGCCACATCACCCAAAATCTCCTTAAGCCCAGTTTCCTTTGTGGCAGCAGATACTGGTATTGAAGCAGCAGCCTCCAACTTCTCTCCTCTCTTCCTCCAGCATGAACTCATTCCTGGAATCAGGCACGGATTGCAATAGGGACAATAAAGTGTTTGCGCAACTGCACCCTCAACTAAGAAGATGAAATACATGACTGAAAAATGATCCTCAAAAAATTACTTAGTTCTCAACTAATCACTTCTCCAATCCGGTTCATTTCATGGCCAGATGAACGTTTTAGCTGTCACATAAGACAGAGTAGAAACGGATTGCTACAAGGAAGGGAAGCAACTGTTTAAGCCTGACACCACCACCAAAAAGCCTCTTGAACTACACCCAAACATCCATTTTCAGCAGATTAGAAGATTCAATTGTGGATAACAAAGTCAAGTCCATGCGCAACTTGTAAGAGGGGTATTACGAGGTCAAAATGTAGTATTTAATTTCTAACAGAAAAGCCAAACCTCTCATACAACAAAATTCAAGCTTATGTATTGGGTCACAACTCGCAGCTCTGTAGCATGCCTGCATCTTGTACCATGTTGGATGTCTCTATTTTGAAATGCTTAAGACAAGCAGGAAGCTTTTCCCTACCACTTACATAGAATTTAAAATCTGACAATAAAACTAAACACATTAGAAAAACATTATGAAAGCACTGTAAAGATACCTTTGATGTTCCCATAGCAGCAGATGTGAAGTACTTTGGCTTATATACAGATACATTCACTTCTGAGGCTACATCTTTTGGCTTATCATCAAATGTAACATTATCTGGAATAAATCTTAAAGGCATATAAAGCATGTTATCATTCAAATATACTGGGAAATTTCATAGTACAAGCACTCTAAGCTTTTCACAAATATTGTATGTCAGCACAAAAGAATTTACTAAAAGACAGCCTGAGAAGGAAACCAAAGCAATACACAAGTGCCACACACACGAACTGTCTGACTTTTGCACAGCTATTCCACAGATTTTTCAGTCTTTAACACCACCATGTTGGGGAAGTAAACTAAACAACTTGCAGTTTGGTAGTAGGCAGTCAGGGTGGTGTTTTGTTTGTTGGTTTTGGGGGTGATGTTTAGTTTTCAACGAATTATGTTTTAAGAATTTGCTTTATAGGAAACTTAGTAATATTAAAAATTAAGAAGAAAAAAAGTAAAATACAATTTTAAATCAGATGAATTTTTTAAAAATCAAAACATTTTAAGGAAGCCTGGTACAACATTAACATTACAATTAGTAGGAGAAAATTTTAGAGACAACTCTTGTATCCACCAGAAGTTAGATTAAGTAAACACCTTTGTGCACTACATGTGAAATTGAATTATTGGATTATTTATTTTTAATCACTACAAATGTAATACGATGAATACTATTCAACACTAAAAATTTAGTGAAGTGGAAGATTAGGAAAAGCCTTGGGGGATTTCAAACAGCTGTCTGCTGTAAAACATTATCTTTCTATGTTTAGCAGCAATAAAATTGTGTTCATTTGGCAGAGATGATATCCTCCAGAATGATTCAAAGGAAAATGAATTAATCTCCTCTAGACAATTATTCAAAACAAAAAAAGTTATCTTTCACCAATTTCCAAGAGTGCCCATTAATATGGGTTCCAGTAGACAAAGACAACTTCTGTCCAAACTTAACATGATTTAGTAACCTCACTTCTGCTCAGACCAGAAGACTTTTTGGTAACAGAAGGAAACAGTAACAATAAAACACCACTAGAACTTATAATTCTTTTTCCCAAACGTGACTTTTGAAATATTAGAGCTTCCAGCTTATTCACAGGAACTAGCATAGTAATCTATTGCAGCTTCAGGATAACATTCTTGTCCTGTGGTAAGCAACCCTGAAAAAGCACAAGAGCAGCAGTATGTTGTCCTGTTTTCTCAACAACTTCAATTTTACCAAAAGGTTGAAGAGTCAAACAGAACATTTTACCCGCGAATAATCTCTTTATTCAGAGCTCCTCTCAAAGCTTGCAATTTTCCAGTAAAAAAAAAATGAAACTTTCCAGCTCAAGGGAAAAACAAACAGAAAAACTCCACACCTTAACAATGTATTGATCACCTCATTTAAAAAAATAAATCTAATTTTGGTTACAAATAACAATATTGTATAGTTCACATTATTTTAAAATTTATTTTTAAATTTAGTGGCCCCCTCCCCACCCACAATACATACATAAGTCAGACTGCACTGAATTTACCTCAGGTCAATAAAAGAGCAGCTACTTTCAAATTCCAACCCATCGCATTCCTCGTAAATCTTATTGGCTGTTTCTGGAGAGTCGCATTCTACAACTGCGTAGAAGTACTTCAGCCGTTTAAACTGATACTCCCTTAGTTTTTCCCTGTAAAGTCTGCAAAAGTAGAAAACAATACAATCAACTTAAAAACATGCACCATTCAAATACTCTCCTCATCTTTTACTAAGACTAGGTGTTAAACAGCATAAAGTTTTACAAATACCTATTCAGCTTTACTCAAAAAACTAATTCACAGATTGATTAAAGGAGGTGCTGTTTCACTTGGTGCTTTTATAATGGTATTTTCCACAAGATGAGCTAACATGCTAGGACTAGAGTCACGAAATTCCCAACTTTTAAATTACTAGCAGCGTTCAAATCACTTGAATACACTATGCAGCAGCAACTCTATCCAACTCTGCCTCCTACAGGCATCATGAAGTTAGCATCTCTGCACAGAACACACAGGGTAGCATCTTTGCATGCCCCTATGCACGCCATGAGAAGTACCATGTAATCTTTCCTGTCCAGGTGTCTCCACTTATTTAGCTGAGTGGGCACCTGAAATCCTGGCTCCCTGCAAGGCTGATAAAAAACTTTTTCATAGAGAAGTACCATTGCATGTTAACAACATTAACCAAAACTGCAAGACTGTAAGAGGACAGGATTTCAGGTCCTTGTGCTGGAGAAAGACAATGTAGGAGTAATGAATAAGAAAGTGATACAGCTGAGAAAGGGAATCAGGATACCAACTTCAGTAGCACAGGTGGTGCTGTTGTCACAGAAGATGAAGCAAAAGTTTAAAAAAAAAAAAAAAAGGCAGAAAAGAGGTTGACAAGTAGATGAATTGGAGGAAAAACAGAGGAGACAGATCACAGGGCTGAAGTCCTGGCCTGTGACTGTAAAGGGTATGTGCAGAGGTATCACAGAGGTGTCTGAGATATCTAGATTTCCATTCATTATATTCTATTTTAGTCTAGAGCCCACTGACCAGTAAGCCCAATACTTTAGGGTGCACCTTAAAGCGCAGAGTGAAGCTGACTTCAGCACACACTTTAAGTTCATTATACAATTCCCTGGTGCACCGGAGACTTTCTGCAAGTAAATTTACACTTGGTTTAGAAGCATCCTGATTTTCCAAATATAGGGCAGTCCAGCGGAATGTATTATACAAAACAGGCTCCACTCAGGTTGCCAAACATCTGGAAATTCTGGAAAAATATTAAACCAAAACCTCTCCAGTTCCATATAGACAAGACTTTCAAGCAGAACAAGAGAGGAATGGGGAACAAAACAAAAAGAGACATGCCTGAAGAAGCCTGGACAAGGATAGGCCTGATGAGCTCAGCCTAGTAAGCCAGGGCCGCTGAAGGAGGCATTCAGGAAGTCTCAGCCTGGGAATTCTTGGGCTAAGTTATGGTCCCTGTTGGTTATGCAGATAAAAGTTTTGACAGTAAGTAAAAAAAGGAGTTTGTTGTATATTGTATGAATGGCAATTTGCAGAGAAAAACGTTTTAAGCGCTATACACATTCGTTCCATTTATTACTGCAATGAGCTATGTAATAAAAATTTTCAAGTCACTTGTCAATAAGAAAATTTTCTCAAGTTTTATCATAATACATCTATTCAACACATTGACAATGAACAAGGGTCAGGTCTAAAATATCTCAAAAAAAAAGGTATAAAATAAATTCGTCCACAGGAGACTCCCACAAATGGAAGTCTGCAAAAAGGAGCTGACCAGGCTTTTCACTAGGAATTAAGGCTTCTATCTCTCATTTGAAGATTAAGTTAATACCCGTCTTTTTCTGTGGTATTCTCTGGAAGATCAAATAATTCCACAGGTCCTTGTTGTTCTTCCTCTTTTAACCTCTCTTTTCCAAACTCTGAAGGATAAATCTATGAATAAAACAACACAAAAATAAATTTTAACTGCAGCAGCGTAACATATACCAGTGAAGAAAAAAAAAAAAAAAAATCTCACCAAGCCTTTTGGAGTTCACTGGTTTTAGCAGAAGAAAAATAAAGCCATAAATTCCACAAACTTTAATACCCTCTTATTGTTAACTTACGGAAAAAAACTGTGGAATAAACAGATTTAGAAATGAGAATTTTCAGACAGTTGAAGAACAGAAGCCCTGACATCTTACCGTGGCTCATTTCAAAAAGGACTGTGGTAATAACACTTCTCAAAAAACTTCTGCTGGAAGCAGATACTAAAAATGGAAAAATTGGACTTAACTATCAGAATTTAACCAGCTTATAAATAACTCAAAATTGATGAAAAACAATCCAACCACTGCAATGATAACAGGGACTGTAAAGCACTTGGAAATTGCCAGGTTTAAGGTTATCTACCCCATTGGCTACTGAAAATCAAACTAGCTACAGAAATGTAGTCTACTAGACTTTGAGAACTTCACTGTTAAGCTCAGCTAAACAGCGCTTGGAGCCAGGCTCATAAATTCTGAAGCTGTTAACACCTTGTCTTTATCTCTGCAAACAACTCATTTGCTGAAAAGGGTCTAGAAGATTCTAGAAGGCAAGAGGCAGGAGGAGCAGCTTTAGTCACTCAGTTTGTTCAGCCCAGAGCAGAGCAGGCCAAGGAGAGGCCTCATTGCAGCCTGCAGCTCCCTCACGAGGGGAGCAGAGCGGCAGGTGCTGAGCTTTGCTCTCTGGGGACAGCAAGAGAACCCAAGGGAATGGCATGGAGCTGGGACAGGGGAGAGTCAGGCTGGGTGTCAGGGAAAGGTTCTGCACCTAGAGAGTCATCAGGTACTGGGACAGGCTCCCCAGGGAAGAGGTCACAGCACCGAGCTGCCAGAGTTTAAGAAGCATTTGGACAATGCTCTCAGACACAGGGTCTGATTTTGGGGTGGTCCTGTGTGGAGCTAGGAGAGGGGCTCAGTTGCCCAACTCCTTATCAGTCCCTTTCAACTCCAGATATTCTACAATTCTGTGATTTATTTGTAAGACAGCTAGTTAAATTGCCATGCATACAGTTTCTCATTTATCACGTTAATTTCTCTTTTGTTTCTTCCACAGAACTCTCTTCGCAGGCTTCCTTGCTCTTTCCAGTAAAAGTCACTACCTCTTTTAGAAATCAGGTCTTACCTTAACATTAAATATAGTCCCTCCTTTGGGTACAAAAGAATTAAATAAAGCCAGCAAGTCCTTAGCCTTCAGCCTATCCCAATCCATGTTACAAACTGCCAGTCTGCTTGTAATCTGAATGGGAGGGAAAAAAAACAGGACAAAGTTGTAAGTTTAATTCCGTCTGCTTTGTGGAATACACAATTCTCTAACAACTGTCCTTTAAAAAATTTGAGTCAGCAAGAAGCTGCAGAAAACATAAAAGTAGTATTTTCCCCAGGACTCAGTATCTCTTCAACTAGCAAAGGTCAGAAACAGCAATCAACAAAGTAGATAAAAAGACACAAATGGTGAAGCACCAATTGGTGCACTGGACTGCACCAACCAACCACAGAATTAGGACTGCGTTTATAACATCAGCACTTAGGTTATCATTACATGGTTAGTCACAATAGCAATAAATATCAGTGTTACAACAGCACCACACTACTGTGATTTTGTATAATCGTGTTCAGATCAAAGTCCTGCTTCATTGTCTAGTAAGTTCTTAACTTCAAGTATGAATTAAAAAAATCAAATTAGAAAAGTGGAAACGAGTAAGTAATCAACATGAGCAATATTATTTAAACTCCAGAATTTCTTAAAAAGCTCAATTCCATTTGTTCTTTCACTTGCAGGTAACATTCATATAAGAGCCTCTGCTTAGATGCAGGGGAATAAAGGAGAGAATGCCCAAGCCCTCTCATTCTCAGCCAATTTCATGATGGCTTGCATTTTGTAATGAAAAATGCTGAAAAACCGCTATGAAAAATACTTTCACGAACGGTTATATAGATGAAGATGCACAATCAACTCATAACAACATACATCTTTGAGGTAATCACATAGCAACTTTCAACAGGCAGATGTAGTTTTACCTCATCTCCACGAGGGGCATCTTTATCTAGCTCACCCCATGAATGCTCAATCTCGGGCTCCTTTGGAAATAGGTCATCTAAGTCGTCATCATCCTCTGAGCTTGTTTCAATGTTTCCTATACCTCTAGCTAGATCAGGCCCCATATCACTTTCATCATCTTCTGAATCACTATCTTCCTCGCCTGTTTCTCCATCATCTTCTGACTCCTCTTCCTCGCCTGTTTCCCCATTGTCTTCTGACTCTTCTTCTGTTTCTGCATACTCAAAGTTTTCTCTCTCAGAAGTTTCTTCCTCTAATTGGCTTTCACAGAGGTCACTTTCATCACAGGTGTCTTTGCACACAGTCCCTAAAACATAAACATTAAATATCTATTTTTATGCTGCAACTACATATGATCCTATACAAAGAGGAAAAAACAAAGGTTTACTTTGTACAGATACAAAACCACTAAAGTACATAACACAAGAACAAGCTGTATCATGGAAGTATAAACAACAAATCATCAGTACTACCTCTTCAGTTCGTCTAATTTATTGCTCTTCAGTCCTATAGTTGTATTAGCAAACTAACGGAGTATTATTATTTTATTCTAATTATACATACAGAATCACTGTTGAAATGACTGTTGACACTAAGTTCTCATGGCATCAGACCTTATATTCAATATTCACTTTGGCAAATATACAAATATATGCAATACAATACATTTTTCTTTTCTAACTACCCTAACAAACAATTTCAGCTCTGACAAAGGAGAAGACATCTTTGTCCACAATGTTGCAGAAGGACAAGCACCAGCTCTGTGAGCAGCTGACCAACTCTGATTCTTCAGCAACACTGAACCCAAGTCAGTTATTTCATGGCTGATATTGTGGAAAACAAAAAAACAACAACAAAAAGATTTTCTATGGATAAAACAACTGCAACAACTCACATATAAATGTAGGTGAATTTACCTGTTACTTTACCAACTAACCTGATTCTTTTGTTTTTCCTCCTAGGGAATGACCCTTCCTAGGAGCTTCATCTGATTTAGCACCACTTGGCTGTGAAGGCTTTTGCTTGTTTTGAATTGAAAACAATCTTCCTCCTGATTCATTTCTTTGCTTGTTTTTCCCGTGGGGTAAAAGGTCCTTGTTTCCCTGACAGTGATCAATTTCCGTTACAATTTTTTTGGAGTTCTCTTTCAACTTAGTCCTCGATGCAACTTTCTGCCCCTCATTTTGATCATTTGGTTTTGTCACTACTTCACCCGTTTGGTCCGCCGCTTGTTTGGTTAGTTTACTCTCTTTCCTAGGGTGACCATCAGCAAGTGGTTTTACAGACGCTACTTCTTCCTTAGGCTTAGTTTTTTTCTTCTTTTTTTTCTTATCCGTGTATACTTCACTATCACCTTCTGAAAGCTCAGAGTCGGACTCCGACAGGGCATAAAACTTCCTGAGGTTCTCCACAGAGGTATAATTAACAGGGCGCCCTCTTTTATCCACCGCACACTTGAGCTTGAACCTCTTGTCGTGAAACATCGCTCGGAATCGCTTGTCGATCTTGATTTTGCGATCTTTTTCTGGCATCTCCCAAAACCTGGGATCCCTGGTGACACGGCTGAACCGCTCATCGCTCAGAATTTCCTTCTGGGATGCCATCTTGGGCGTCAATGAAGGCTTGGGCAACTAGAATACAAAAGAAAACAAAACATTTTGTATTAGAAAAAGTATAATTTTAGATGCATAGCTGTAAAAAGGTAAAGTGAAGTTTGTAACCTCTACCTAAAAGGATTCCCCAACGAACGCGCAGGGAAAGCCCCAAAGCCTGGGGGCAGCGGTGAACGGAGGACCCACGGCGAGCTCAGGGTGCCCCGGCAGCAGACCCTACCGCTACCCCACGCCCACCACCCGGTAACGACCGTTAAAACCCGGTAACGGCCCCCACCAGCCGGCAGCACCTCACCTCGTGCCACCACGCGCTGCCACCACAGCTACGGCGGCCGCAGCTACGGCGGCCGCAGCGGGTCAGCCCGCTCCCAGCCAATCCCGCAAAATGGCGGCGGCGCGCATGCTCGGGGAGGGGCGGGGGAAGGGGCGGGTGCGCGCCGCGCATCATGGCCGTGGGGGGCTGTCTGTGGTGGTTAGGGGTTGTGAGGTGGGGCGGTGGATGCCGCCGGCTGAGGGGGCTGCCGGCCGCCGCTGCCTCCTCCTCTCCCGCTGCCGCCACTCCTCCGGGCCTGCTGAGCCCCTTCGACCGGCGGCTGAAGCGGAAGCAGAAGAACTGGGCGGCCGTGCAGGCGCAGCGGGCGCAGTGCGAGTACCTGCGGGAGGAGGTGGGACGGGGACGGGGATGGGGACGGGAATGGGGATGGGGATGGCGCCGTGCCCCCGGCGGCGCTGATGGTCCGGCTGTCCCTACAGGTCGGCGGCAGGGTGGCCGACAGGCTGCTGGACATCCCCAGGTGGGTCTCGCTGCCCAGCAGCTGGAGGCGTGCTCGGAGCGGGGCTGGGGGGAGCGCGGCTTTAAACTGTGTTCCGCCTGTTCTCCAGGACCTTCCCTCTCGCTTTGGATGTGGGCTCTGGGAGAGGTTACATCGCTCAGCATTTAACCAAGGTACTGGTGTATCGTGCTTCAAAGTGTTTAAAATAAGTGTGTTCAACCGTCTGTTTTCTATTAGGGCTCTATTGTAAGATAAAATAATCCTCTGAATGCTAATGAGGAGGATTTATCCTTTCTTTATTACCTCACATGTGTATCTACAGTCCAAAGGTGTGTCTTTGACAGAATCTTAATCATAGCATCATCCAGGTTGGAGAAGCCTTCTAAGATCAACTAGTCCAGCCTCTCCTGCAGAGAGATCTCAACAGATTGGAGAGCTGGGCAATCACCAGCCGCATGAAGTTTAACAAGAGCAAATGCTGGATCCTGCGTCTTGGACGGGGCAACCCTGACTACATGTGCAGACTGGGCGACGAAATGCTGGAGAGCAGCCCCCCAGAGAGGGATCTGGGGGTAGTGGTTGACAGCAAGCTGAATATGAGCCAGCAGCGTGCCCTGGCAGCCAGGAGGGCCAACCGTATCCTGGGGTTGCATCAAGTATGGCATTGCTAGTGGGTCGAGAGAAGTGATTGTCCTGCTCTACTCTGCGCTGGTGCGGCCTCACCTCGAGTACTGTGTGCAGTTCTGGGCACCACAGTACAAAAAGGACATTAAACTGCTGGAGAGTGTCTAGAGGAGGGTAACAAAGATGGTGAAGGGTCTAGAGGAGAAGAGGTACGAGGAGCAGCTGAAGTCGCTTGTCCTGTTCAGCCTGGAAAAGAGGAAGCTGAGGGGCGACCACTTCGCAGTCAACAACCTCTTCACAAGGGGGAGTGGAGCAGCCTGAGCCGATCTGTTCTCTTTAGTGACCAGTGATAGGACCAGAGGGAATGGTGTCAAGCTGAGGCAGAGGAGGTTCAGGCTGGATATCAGGAAGAGGTTCTTCACCGAGAGGGTTGTCGCACACGGGAAAAGGCTCCCCAGGGAAGTAGTCACTGCACCAAGCCTGTCAGAGTTTAAGAAGCATTTGGACTGTGCACTTAGTCATATGGTCTAAAATTTAGGGTAGACCTGTGTGGTGCCAGGAGTTGGACGTGATTATCCTTATGGTTCCCTTCCAACTTGGGTTATTCTATGATTCTATGATTTAACCTAATACTGACAAGTCCACTACTAAACCATGCTACTGAGCTCCACATCTACACATTTCTTGAAGACCTCCAGACCTAGGGTGGCTCGACTGCTTCCCTAGGCAGCCTGTTCCAATGCCACACAACCCCTTCCTAGTATCTAACCCACACCTCCATCTGGTGCAACTTGAGGCCGTTTCCCCTCAGTTTACCACTTGATGCTTGGGAGAATAGCCCAATCTCCACCTTGTTAAAAATACCTTTAACGTAACTGTAAAGTACAATAAGGGTTCCCCTGAGCCTCCTTCTCTTCAAGCTAAACACCCCCCAGCTCCCTCAACCTCTCCTCATAAGACTTAGACTCTGGATTTGAAGATTAGACAAATAATAGTGTGAGGGAAGCTACTGTTGTGGAGTAGTTAACTTTCAGTCCTCAGTTGGGAGATGCATATTTTTCGGTCAGTCTTTGTTGCACACACTTAATTGTGAGCAAGAACTATCAGTATGGAGATTTTTAAATGGAGAACAGTTTATCCTTCATAAACCATGGAATGTGTAAATGTACTTCACTGTCTGCAGTTCCGTGGTTTATATCTGACAGAACTCAACATTGTTATTACTTTTACCTCAACTATTCTCCCATGCAGCAATCACTAAGTATCACGCTAGGGGACAAAAATACCTTCAGCTTTATGAAAAGTTTAATTGAGTGTTAGAAATTCCTTATTTGTTCAGTGTGCTCAAAAGTGTTCAAAAATAACTCGTCAATTTATAAAACAACTCAAATGGTTGACAGAGTTTCTTATTTCAGGAAATCGTTGAAAATCTTATTCAAGTTGACATGGCAGAGAATGTTTTTGTAAGTAGCTTTCTGAGTGTTAGTGTACTTAATTCCATAATACCGAAAAGCAAAAGGAATACATTTCTGATAGTGTTTTTATTATAACCCAACTTTAGAAAAATGCTGTAGAATCTGAAGTACCTACGATCAACATTGTAGCTGATGAAGAATTCCTTCCTTTCAAAGAAGATACCTTTGATCTTGTTATTAGCAGCTTGAGGTATGTGTTAATCATTTATTGACATGTAGGTTTTTTGGATAAAGATGTTAAATAATGCTCTTTCCAAACTAATATCAAAAAAGTAGTCCATTAAGGAACAAGTGCTGTAAGTCATGCTGTATGAAATGTATTTGCATAGACAATATGAGCATAATTAAGAAAAAGTGGTGTCCTAAATGATTCTTAATATTTATTTATTTCCCCCCTCAAGGTACATGTACCTTTTCTTTTTTTCTTTTTTTTTCTTTTTTTTTTTATTTTTCACTGTATTTTATCCCAGTGTTTCGGAACTTTTGCAGCCTGAAAACTTGTTTGTTGATTTGACTTTTGAAACACGCTTAGCATATACCTTTTTTTTGCCTTTCCCCAAACTTTATTTACTCTGCAATTCTTTCTGGTATTTCAGTTTACACTGGGTGAATGACCTTCCTAAAGCTTTTAGAGAGGTAAGAAACTTTTTTAGTGCAACTATTTTTAAATAAAAATCACCATTACTTCCATTCAGATCTCTATATATTTCCTGTTCTTTAAATAAAATAGGCACCTAAATAGCTCATGTTAGTTGGATATTTTTTGCAATATTTGTGGCAGTTTGATGAGTACCAGTTGATACTTCTACTAATTTATTGTCTCAAAGCAATTTAGGATAAATAACTATAAAATAACATGTTTGTATAATATTTTGCAGTTTTAACAGCTGAGATCATGGTAACTAATGTAAACTGAGTCAATGCTACTGATTTCATTGACAGTTGCACTTAATAGCTTTTTAAATGTTTTCTAAATCAAACTAGTCCAAAGCTGGTTTATGGAATTTGTGTTCAATATTTGCCTCAGCTATCTATTTTGAATTACAACCCTAATCAGATAAAAGCTTTCTGATTCTTATGTGAAGCAAATATTTGTAGAGGAGGAAAACCCACACATGTTACTGAAAAAAATATGATTTTAGGGTTACCTAAGATCCTTTTTGCAGATTGAAATTTTATTTTTATTTTTAAGTCTCCTGACTGTGGCACGGGAGTGAAGAATATATTTTCCAGCTTGGCATTTTCTCTTTTATTTCAAACACATCATATGTATTATCCTATCACATTTGTACAAGTAGGAATACCCTATTACGGAATAGTAAAAATAAGAATTATAATGCCCACGGTATTTGTTTCAAATAAATAAATAATAATAAAACCAAGCTTGGAAAGAAATACATGATTTTATCTGGAAACTTAAAAAATTGAAAATAGTTTGTCCCTCGACTTTAACAGTGTATCCTGGTATTTGTGTTTCCTGGTTGTGAATGTAATTTCCAGTGATTATCTTTTTTAAGAACAAATAGTCTCTTCTGAGGACAGATTATATATCTTGCAATGTTACCAAAAGCTTTGGTAGTGCAACTTGCCTTGTGGAATAGTCAATATTGTAGTATTAATAAAAATAAAAGAAATAATATAATTTTTCTTCTGTTGTAGATTCACCAAATTCTTAAGCCAGATGGAGTATTTATTGGTTCAATGTTTGGGGGAGACACTCTGTATGAGCTTCGCTGCTCTTTGCAGCTAGCAGAATTAGAGAGAGAAGGGGGTTTTTCCCCTCATGTGTCACCGTTCACTGCTGTATCGGACTTGGGACATCTCCTGTCAAGAACTGGCTTTAACACTCTGACTGTGGTAATTAATTTAAAAAATCAAAACAATGTGGAACATCAGAACTGATGTATAAAATTCTACTTCCAAGTATATTACTAATGTGGTGCTTCCTTATTTCAGCATGTAGTAAACTTTGCTAAGTAAGTTTCTGAAACAGCCTGAACTAAATCTGTTCTTGGCTGTATTGTGATTTTTGAAACCCATGGAAGAGTGTCTTTGGCTAATGGCCCAGTAGAATTTGCATGGTTGTTCTGGAGAGATGTGTCACAGAATGTTAGACCTACTTGAAAACACACTCTTGCTGTTTCTTCTAAAATGAAGAAGAAAATAATGGCACTTCAATTAAAACTTGATTGCATTTGAGCTACTAGACAAAGGTCTTCAGCAATGTTGAGGGAGTGTATTTTTTCTGAGAAATGCATGGTTCTGTTTGAACAGAAGTAGCAGGCTCTGAAAGTTAACATAATGCTTTTTTTGTTTTTATTTTTAATTTGATATGCTCTAAAATTAAGATGCTGAATTCTTTCAGGATACTGATGAAATTCAAGTAAACTACCCAGGGTTGTTTGAGATAATGGAAGACTTGCAAGGCAAGTATATACTTTGGAAATATAAACATTTTCTGTATCAGCAATACAGATGCACAAGGGTTTCAGCTTGTTTATTTACTTTAAATAAAACATATTGTAATAGTGAAAGCATTACTTTTTCCTGATACCTAGTGAGTCAGAAACATAAGCCCATCAGTAGACTTGTATTGGGAAGCAAAAGTCAAAAAGTTGTGCTTGTGGTCTTCTGTAAATTTTCTGTTGCTCTTTTATGTTTGTTCTTTGTAAGCCTCCTCAGTGTAAACTGCTGAAAAGCCCTGAAAGGAAGACAGAAACATATATCCAACATAATGGCTTTTTTTAAAAAAGTGGTGCTTAACAATTGAGTTGGTGTTCATTTGTCATGAATTGCAAAGTAGTTGTTGGTATGCAGTCAGTAGTTACTTATGGAGCAATTCAGGGCTCCATCTTATTTAAGGTCATCTGCTGTTGTGTAGAGTTAATAACTTACTGAAAATAGAACTTTAATTTCCTGCAGAAGCATTCAGATACAGTAAGTGATTAAGGAGAATTATTTAAGATTAGGTTTATGGTTATTTCTTATTAAAAATCTTCTGGGGTATTTAGTTTTGAGGATAATATGAAAAATATACGAGTGGTGTCTGAACAAACACTTTGTACTTGGTGGTAAAAACAATACATTAGAAAAATCTAAATGCTTGAACACTCAGGCTGGAAAGTAATAATCTGAGATATCATTCCTAGCAATACAAACAGTAAATTGCAAAGCACTGGCATTAAGAGGCTTGGATCCGTACAGGTAAGAAACTTCCCTGCTGTAGTTTGTACTCTTACAGTGAGATTCAGACGATTCTATACTATACTTACTCTGGTGTAATAAAAATCTGCCATTAGTGCATGACACTTAACTCATGACATATGCTATATCTTCTTTTCCTTAAAGCTGAAACATATTTTTAGGTATGGGAGAGAGTAATTGCTCTTGGAACAGAAAACCTCTGTTACACAGGGATACGATGCTGGCAGCTGCAGCAATATACCAAGGTAAGTATTTAATAGGTGAGTTCACCTGAAATGACTTTAAGAGTGCATTTTCCATGTCTTTTCTCTGACCTCTATGTACAATAAAACCATTTTGGAATAGAAAAAAAAAACACCACTATTTTAGTACAGGTATTTTTAACTTTAATTATAATGACAGGATCTGGACTATATTGATACACCAGTAAGGGATGTTTTTATTGTCCCAAATCTTTCACTGAGGGTCATTATGATGAATACATCATACATGGTTCTGATGTGTTGGGAACTGATTGCTTCTTAAAACTGATGTTCTGTACGCCTCTCCATTGTCTCTCTTTCTGCCCTGGCAGAAATGTATGGAAATAGTGATGGCACGGTACCTGCAACATATCAGATCTTCCACATGATTGGCTGGAAATTCCATGAATCACAGGTAATGTGAAGCCGAACTATTTTATCTTTAAAGGTACATTTTGAAATTACTGATATTTTAAAAGGTTTTTACAAATTATTTTAACTTTTTAAAAAAATGTATTTTTTTCTCTTGTTTTTTACTCTTAGGCAAAACCTGCCCAGAGAGGTTCTGCAACAGTTTCACTTGGAGATCTGGCAAAAATAGATGGAGTTCTTATGAGGGGAAAAAAATAGTTCTTCATGAGAAATAAAGTTGTTTTGAAGTTCCTATAAAACTTCTTCGTGTGTTTAGTCTCCACTTGTTCATAAAGACATTTTGAAATGATAGCAATCAGTACGCAGCAGGGGATTTTTTAGTGCCTATGCTAAAAATGCTGTCAGCTGTGTAAAATAGCATACTTTTTTTTTTTTCTAGATAAATATTTGAGTAGTATTCTAAGTGCTCAATTTGATTAAATGACTGTTCTGAGATGTAATTCCTCTTCGAGTATTTCAATAGCAAAGACTGCTCCTAGTATGAGTTGCAAGTCTCAAGTGTACATCACCCTGTATTGTTTTCAAATTATTCCTAAAGGATGGTGGATCATAAAGAATAATAATATTTGGTGACAAATGTATATACAAGGCATACTATAAAAGATAATCAGCAAATACACAGACTTAACCTATTATGTTTTTTGTGGGTTGGAATGGAAATTATGGCTTCAAAGTTACTGTCAGTATCATTTGAAATTTGAATGTTTCACTTGCATAAAAGAAATTGAGTAAGTGCTGTACTGTAAAAATATCTTCAGTAGCTACCTTTCACCTATGTCGTGCACATTCAATTACTTCTCCCTCTACTTGCAAAGACAAATATTTTTTTCTGAAACAAGTGGGAGAGCTTAGCTATAAAGAAAGCTGTTTATTTCATTCTAGCTTGACCAGAATATATCCTGATTTGACTAAGTTTACTAAAAGGAGTAACCAGCAGAAAAGTCAACTAGCACACACATGAACTTGCACAATTCAAATTAATTAGCTTACCATTGGCGTTCTCTGGAGTTGGTAATTTTTTTTTTTTGAGTTGCAAGGCATTTTTACACATATGTATCACAGCATTTGACAAATTAAAGGTGGTACTTTAGATAAATATTGATTTAAAATCACATTTGCCTGTTATTTTCTGCTTTTCTACCTTTAGAGACTGAAATGCATATAGTTTTTCCCCCTTCAGCTGTTGCGTGGGACTATGACTTTTCCCATATATATCTATTAGCAGAAATTTATCTTAATTATGAATATGGCCTTTTAACCTTAGTTGTTTAGAAAAAATAGTTCACCAAATGATTTCACTTGATGGTAGTATTGATAGAGAACAGCAGAATGTAAAAGCATGAAAAGTATATAATCAAGCATGTTGTTCAAGCAGTTTTATCGTTGTATGTAGTAGGTGTATCAACACTGGTGTAAGCTTCTGTAGGCCTGCTGTAGTAAGATTATCCAGCAGGTGGAGTGCGACAGAATGTGGTACAGTCCAAACAGGCAAGGTAGGCAGAAGCCTTAATACTCTGTCAAGGATTTTTGAGTTATGATTCAAAAACTAATGCAGATATTAAAGTTGCCACCTACTGCTTAAACAGTATTCAATTTTCAAAATTGCAGAAATGCTGTTTAGAAAGAAACTATTAATGCAGTATTCAGCTGGCTAGAAGACTAATTTAAGAGCCTACTGTGGGGGCTTATTTTATCTGAGTAAGAAATGGGCAGAGAAAGTACAAACCATCCTAATAAGGAGGGAAAGAATCATCCATTAGTGTTGACAAGCCTAATTCATAATTTTTCAAGGGAAAAGAGCTCATCTTCCATTTTTGTTAGAGAACAGTAACGCTCCTGGGAAAAGGGAGATAGATTGGAAATGGTTTTATAACCTTTATAGTCCTTATAATCCTTAAATACTAAAATCTCAAGGAAGAGCTTGTCACACCATAGTCTGTCAATGGACTTAATACAAGATACTGCCTCAGTTTACAAGTCCTGTCCGTTTTAAATAAAGTTCACTTATTTCAAGGGGAACTCACAGTTTTCCTAAATGTAGGCTTCTGTAGAGCCGTGTCAAATGGCTAACTTCATGCCTCTTTGCTTCAGCAGGTTAATTTCCAGTCACTTCTGCTGGTGGCTGTGACTCAGATCTGTTAAGGGAATGAGGAGGTGGAATGTGCTGGGTAAATGTTAATTGGAGACGTGCTCCTACTGTGCTTGTGTGAAGCGCTCAGGAAGAGAGGGAAGGATTTCCAGTTCTTTGATTCTGTGTTCCAGGGGTGGAATATGTAAACAGCAAAATAGGTATGAATGTGATTTGGTAACGGGAGAAGGTATCTTCTAGATAGAGAGAAATGGAAGAAAACTATTCTTAGCAGTTCTTCAGCAGCTGGAAGAACACAGTGCAAGTACTTGGTTAACTTGGAAAAAGGCTCAGAATAGAAGAAGTGGTGAGTAATAGATAAATTACTTGGAGCAATGCTAATTGGGAATTAGGGAGCATGACAGGTAAGGTGTTTGTTTCCCTGATTGATGATGTCTGATAAACAGACTTTTACTTGTTTGATAAAGTAAACTTCAAAATGCATTGCCAAGCTGTATGAAGGTCATGAATGTACAGGTTTTCACAGTGCTCTAGGATTTTTATTTCTTGATTTTTTTTCAAGTGATATTTTAGGGAAATACCAAGCTAGTGGCCCACGGAAGTTGAAGAGAGCCAGAGGATTGAGTATCTAATATATTGGTGTATGAGATAATCTGTAATGCTTGCTCTAGCTAAGCAAAATTCAATGGAAAAAAGTCAGTGAGCAGCATGGATGCCATTTCCCAACTTTAACAATGGAGAACAGGTTGTGACTTTCAGGTAAAATAGGATGAGAATGCCTGTGTTAAGTTGGGCATAAAAATTTGCATAATGTTACCAGCAGTGAGATATGAATGTGCAAAGGTACCTATACATATTTAAATAAATAAAAAACTACGCTGAGGTGCTGCTTCTGACACTAGTCTTTCTGCTTGCTAAGTTTTATAATAATAATAATTTAAAAAATCCCCCTACTATTATTCAACTTACAGAATCACAGAATGGTAAAGGTTGGAAGGGCCCTCTGAAGATCATCTAGTCCAAACCCCCTCCTGAGCAGGATCACTCAGAGCACGTTGTGCAGAATGACACCCAGTTTTAAATATCTCCAGAGGAGACTCCACATCCTCTCTGGGCAACCTATTCCAGTGCTGTCACCCTCACAGTAAAGAAGTGCCCTCTCAAATTCAGCTGGAACTTCCTGTGAACTATACTTTGACTACAATTATTTGGTAGTATTTCTTCTTAGATTTTTTTTTATTATTTTTTTTTTCTGGTTCCCACTAGTCATTTTCTTTGTATGGCACTTATGAATAACTTTAAAAAAAAGTTAGTTTATTGTGAACAGAAGTTTTTTCAAGTAAAGATCTTATATATTTTTTTTAGATTTAAGACTAGTGCACTAGTGCTTTCTGAAATTATAATGAAGATGAATATTATTACTAGTTGTTAGTCTAGACTATTTTTAACTCTGCATGTTAAAAACCACCTTTTGCAAAATAAGTAACTTCTAAGAAATAGTTGCTACGGTGACGTAGTATCTCTTATAAGCTAGGTAGTGCTAAAAATTGGCACGTGATATGGAATGTTTTTCTCCTGACTACAGTAGAGAGGAAAATTAATTCAGGAAAAGTAATCATTTTGACCAATAAAAACTTTAGAGTGCAAATCAAAAGTTAATTAAAAAAGGAAAAAAGCTTGGAAGGACATTTACGCTTAATGAACATTAGTATCTTAAGGTCACAGTCAGTGATCCTGATGATATTTGAGGGTCAGAGACGGTGATCATTGAGGTTCATGGTCTTTCAGGGTCTTTGATTACAAGGTTTGTCAATGTGTAGTTTTATCCAAGGCTACTTAGGATATAGGGGATGATAATAAAGCCCTACATTTATTATCCTAATAATTAGATTTTGCAGTTCCTATGCTTTCAAAAGACTCAGAATTTGAATTTAAAACGTGGAAAAGAATCCTTTATTACCTCTAATTTATAAAAATGACTTCAGCAGAAGTTTAGAAAGGAGCCTTACAAAGTAAAACTTAACTTTTTTAATCTGTAAAAAACAAACAAACAAAAACAACTACAACAACAACAACAAAACTTTTCAATGTTTTCTAGAAGTGAGCTAAAAATAAACTTTTTTTCAGTTGGGGGGGAAATATTTTTCTTTCAGATGTTTTTTTCCTTGGAGCTGATCTAGTGTATTAAACTTATAAGAACATCTTGTTCAAGAATCTACATTAGGAAAGCTAGCCTTTGTCAAACCCAATAATTGAATATCCACTTTACAAAGACATTCTATTTTGGGCCAGAATAGGGAGCTGTTGATCTGGGGGAAGTACTGTTACTCTAGTGGTTTGATTGGAAGCAGTCTGAGTACTGAAGTAAATCTGACCTATGTAGTGAACCAGTTGGTTTCCTGCATATCTTAAGTGCCCTCAGGTCAAGGAGAGGAAAAAAATAATAAAAATAAAAAATTAAATTTGTGCTTTAGCCAAAGGCTGCATAGCAGCATGAAGTAGAAAACACTGAAAATGCATATGCTTGTATTAGAGGAAAACAACTCATGCCTTAAATCAAGCTAGGGTCAAAGTCTTTTGTTGATTTATTAATAGCTTGTAATTAACTGTCAGTCAGTGAACTGTATATGCAGGATTAATACCAGCAATATAACAGATAAATGGCCATCCTGGAGCCTTACAAAACATTTGTAAACACCTTCAGATACATAATACACCCTCCTAGAGCAGTATGCTACAAGTTTGCAATTACGTGCTCACCCTCATGGGATGGCATGTTCCCCTGTCTGCACCGAGTGCTTCTCTTTTGGCACCTGGGTGCTACAGCCTCACATGTATCAGTGCTGTTCCATATGATCCACTGATCCACCCAGCCTGTGGGGACAGCACCCCACAGGGTGACATGCAGGCAACCCAGGAGCACTCGATGCTTTTGCACCCTGGGCCTTCAAGACTGCCTGCTGCTCCTGAGGTGCCAGGAGGCCGTCCTCAGTGCCAGGCCAGACCGGGCTGTTTCTCTCTTCTGCTTCTCACAATTACAAAATTTAATGCTTTTGGCTCTTGTTTTTAAGTTGACTCTTATTTTTAAGTTGACTCTTCTTTCCACCCAAAGTCTCTTGGTAACAGGTAGCTGTTTGACCCAGTTGATGGCGGCCTTCATTTTTAACCTGGGCAGGTTTTGAGCAAATACCCTCTCAGTTTTGGGTGTTAGGTTCACACACACTGAACTCATATTTCTGTATTTGTTATTCAAAGGTGTTGTTATTCAGGCTTTTTGGCCAGGAGGAGGCCATGCGGATTTCCACCACAGTTTCAAGCTGTTTCTTGGGATAGATAAAATAAGAGATAAAATAAGTCCTTCTTGGAAAAATGTTTCTGTTGGAGCAGTCGTGATGATTACTGGAGAATCTTATTTGGCCTCAAAGTGTGCATGATAGGCCAGGAAGTATCACAATAAGGCTGTCTTGTCATAAGAAGGCTTCATTTTTACCATACCGATGAATTCCATCCAGTTCGTATATTTTTCTTCTGAATTTTTTAGGAATTCCTTATGTTTCATACAGGTAGAAGTGCAACTTCAAAGTTGAGATCTGCTCATGGTGTGACTTCTGATCATGGGCTTATTCTTGTAATATTACACCCAGGTTTTATGTGAGTACATTAAGAAAATGACCAAAAAAAAATGAAGCTTGTGAATAATGTTTTTATGAAAATGTTCTTACTTCTAGACAAATATAACTTCTTGTTTCATAGATGATAAAACTACAGGGCCACAGGCATGTTGAATACATTTCTGCTCTATATAAGCTCAGCATGTAGCCAAATGTACAACCTAAGAAAGGTGGGGGGTTAATTAGTACAGGCATTAATTTAAATGGATCAGAGCTCTAATCTTAAATTCACTTGTAAGGTGAAGTGCCCTAATATTGAGAAATGATTTATTCTGCAGAAATATTGAAAATTAACAATTTATTGGAATCTAGTGAGTAACAGATAATACACATCAGCTGTATATTAGATTTAATTAACTTCAAATTACTGGTATTTGGATACTTGAATTGCCGGACTCTGTATTCTCCCAGAACTAAGCTGCTAGTGGGTGGATGGCTGTAATACCACTTCTTTTGCTCCACCATCTCATCTCTACAAAGTATGTACTGCTTTAGGATCTAGATGTCTGGCAGGTGCATCCCTTCCTTCCAGAATCTACTTCAAGGATGTGGTTAACTCTTCCTTTCTTTTCTGTTCTGTGTTCTGTTATCTTTTTGTGGGAAACTGTTGGTTTATTCAATTTCTGGAATCATTCACTGCTTTAATTTAATGCAGAACTACAAACATTTTATACAAGGCTTCTGAAGGTACTTCCTAGTATCAGAGTTGCTTTCACTTTTGTAATTAAAAATGTAATTCCCATGAAGTACCACTTTAGACATGATGATCATATTTCCTAGTCAGTACATTGCCTGACTTAGCCAGAGAATGTCTGATCTTTCAGGAGTAATATAGTAGCTTGGAGGCAAAGGCTGTAGCACCATTTAGCTGGTGAACCAGTCCTGAAATTGATAAGTAACCAGGGTCAAACTGTAAACTGAAGTCATAGCTTAATATCCGTGAAACATGAGTTTGCATAACATCCCATCTATGCCTAATTTTTGCCTTTGGATTTCTGCAGTTACCTATAGTTATTTCTAGAATTCCAAAAAATAGCAGAGATGTGGCTAGTGCCAGGAGGTTTTGTTAGTTGGATCTCTAACAGAGCATTCCTTAAATTATTTTGCCTACAGGAGTTAGCTTAGAAGGCACTCTCAGGAGGCACTGAGGTGCTGTCACACCGCTATTCAGTCAACAGAGTTAGAGCACTTGTTTTTTGCATGGGTGACTGATCTTCGATTGCAACCTTTCACAAAACAAACTGAAACATCTGTTGTTTTATTTATAGGCGAGCTTTCCAAATCGTAGCTTACAGGGTTTGGTTTGTTTTTCCCTCCTTCCTGGCTCAGTGAATCTTTATAGTATGCAAAGTGGAACTTTAAAAACTGTATAGATTGGGTGATTGTATCTATTCAGGACTGTTACAGACTGGCAGCTGCTACTTTTTGGTATCTGGGAGTTAAATTATCCCTTATTGAGAGTGTAGGCTTTAATTTGCAGCTTCTGTAACTCTGTGTTTATAGATCTCAAAGGTACTGAATTAAAAGGTAATGGTATTATTTATTGGCCCCTTAAATGTGTTTTGAGTAAACTTAGTTGTTCCACTTCAGGAAAGGATTCAGGTTCATGAATCCAAAGGGCTCGTAAGGGTGAGGAAGTGTTTTCCTGCAGCTCCCTGCAGTGAGTTAGTATAACTCGACACAGACAAAATTACTCCAGTATTGACTACTGGGCACTTTGGCTTCATTATATTAGCTTTCCTGGTTCTCTGAACAGCCACATAGAGACTGTGTATCATTTTACATGTAAGTCAGAGTCCCCTGGCTATAAAAGGACCTAAGAGTTAGATGTTACAATACTGAAGGCTGCAGCATAACAATGTAGGCCTATCTTTTGAGTTTTTGCTTTTGAGTATTGCTAAATAAATCCCTCCATTCAACTGTACTTTAAATATTGTTTGTGTTCTAGCAGTTAACCATCTTGAAAACACATCAGTGTGACTTAGTATAGCACTTGAGATGAATTTACAAATGAAACTTGGCATAAGACAAATGTATTTTAACACTTCAGTTTGTGTGCCTGCTTCCTGCATATTTATTTTCAACATTCAGTTGAACAGCTGCTTTGTCTTGTATACAGAAATGGCCTGTTTAATGCAGTGGGAAGTCGAATAAAAGCCAGCATTTGTTAATGGATGCTTAGAACAGGCACAGTCAGACATTTTAAATTATTCTAAATAAGCAGTAATTCTAATTTATTTCTAAAGATAGAACTATAACAACCCAATTACCCAGTTTCCTCACAGACTGTAATGAGTACAGTTAGCATAAAATTGGTCTATAAATTTAATGGGCAATTTCTTGTTCTGTGGACTTTGAACGTACTAGCAAAAATGTGGTAAGCTGAGTTAGATTCTGCAGAGTAGCTTGCTCCCATTGGATGCCTTCTTGACAAAATGCCTTACTGTAAAATGCCAATCAAATCTGTTCAGTATGAGGAGTTCTTAAAGTTTTGGCTAAAACAGGGATCACAGTAGACCTGAGAGGGATGTTCACCTTTCCTTCAAGAAAAACAATAATTATTTGTCTGGGTTAGCATTAGGGTGCCTTTTTTCCTTTCTAATGGAGAGTGTTATGACTGTGGATTCAAACTTGTAATACATGTCAGGATGTAACTAGTGTAAGGCCAACTCTATATGTGCAGCCTCATAACTTGCATCATTTTTTTTCTAAATGTAGCATATGCACAGAGATCAAAGATTTAAAAAAGCATGTTAATGCTCTACTGATAGAGGAAGGGAGTGCTGGAGACCCACTGCTGATACAGGCATTCTCAAACCATGATTCAGGCAGCTGTACATGTGTGCCAGTAGCTGTGCACTCTGTTGGAAGTAACTCAGCGTGGGGCTTTACAGAATTCCTAGCTGATGTGATCCAAAGATAATGGGATGTTCTTTCATACAGTAAAAATAACTGAGGTAGTCATAGCAAAGTTGCAGTGACTTGCTGTGACTAAAGTAGTAATAATTATGGACCATGAGAATACATACTTAATAAGACATGAAGTTTCTTTCACTTCTGTTCTTAAGAGTGAATAAGGAAACAGATAAGACTTAAAGAATAGAACCAAGTATTTCAAGGTATGTTTTCGTGATGGGCTTCTGATTTCCCTCTCCCTTGCAAGCAGGCATTACTCTAAAGAGCAAGCCCAGTCCTACATAAAAACTGATCTCATTGTGGTTTTCTATTAATCCTGTTTTCAGCTGTGTTCTTATGGAACAGACTTTCTGACCATACTTCATAAATAACATTATGCTCCAATGCAATGCTATTTCTGACAATCAATTAACTGACAATATTTTTACTAAAAGGCACACCTGATAAGTAAGAGAATAGAGCAGTAATAACGACATTAAAAGCAGTATTTAATTGACCACATAAGGTTCGTATTTTAGTAAAACATTTCTTTTTGATAATGTATTTTGCAGAAAATACAATGTGGTATGTCTGTAGTTGCAGTTATTATCACTTGGATTACATTACCATGCAGTTTGTCCAGCTCTGTGGAATACAGCTAACTGTATGTTGCTGACTGCTTATATTTAACCTTTTTCTAAAAACACAAAAAGGCATAATTTTGCTATAAAAGTGTGAAAATCCCTATGCTTGTAAGTTTTACTTAGCTTTGCTGTATGAATTGACCACAGGAGAATGAAGTCTGTAATGAAAGGGAAATGTAACTTGAAAACATACAGCCATGGAAGAGGAATTTGTGTGATAACCTTCAAGACTTGCCTCTTTTACCAAGAACTAGAAGGAAACTAAGGAAAGAAAAATGTCTCACAGCTTGTTTATTGAAGTTCACATTCAAACTTAACGACAAAGACTTGAAATGTATTAGCAGATTAAGATTAAAAAAAAAATCAGTAAAATGTAAATTTTTTTATTATTATTTTTTAGTCTGAATACTTTCAATTGTCATATGTTGTCATACGTGTATTTTTCCATTTCACCTCTTGATGCCCTGCCTTTATAAAGGGGAACCTTTATATAGTGTAGTCAACTCTCTGCTAGTTTTTAATTTTCAAACTGTGTTGCTTAGAGGTACTCAATCATACATCACAATGTCATTTAGTAAATGGAAAGCAACAAACCAGAGTGCACATCATTTCTGGATTGAATGATAAGTCAGGTTGCCACGAATGCTTTGGTTTAAGACCTTGACATTCATTTTCTCTCTGTAGGCATTTATGTCAGGAAAACTCAATTGTCTGAGCACTCACAGAAAGTAAGGGCAAGAAGTGCCCCACTATGACTAAAGCAAATTCACTGAAAAAATAAAAGTCCATGGATGTTTTTTTCAGTATTTTCTATAACAGTCAGACCTAAGAACAAAATAGAAGTTTCATATTTGGTAGTATAGCTGTAAACTGTTTTGGTTTTAAATTAAAAAGGAATGGATATTGACAAGAAAAAAAAAAAAAGTTAAAGATGAATGTGTACAAAATTGGAATGTGATATGACAGGAAAGTAAGTCTTGTAGCTTGGCTTGTGCTCAGCTTTTTGATTCCTTGTGCAGAAATTAGTTAAACAGTCACATGTAAAATCTGACGGAAGGTCACACGAGTGACCTGTGAGTGGAGCAGCTCCGGAGCTGTGGCCTCCAGATTACTGAGTTATTGCCATCTGCATTTTTCATTGCTGAATTACTTTGCTGCTGGGTTTTAAAGCTGGTGATTATTGCCATGAGCTACTCAAAGGGACTAAAGTGTATAACTACAGACTTCGAAGCTGGCATTTACGGCATCTGTTTAAGTATCACTCTTCAAAACAGTTCTGGAGAGCCACAAGGCTGGAAGGTCCAGTTTCAGGCAGCAAGCTTCTGATGAGTGTGCCTGAAAGGAAGGGGAGGAGGTACAAAGAATTAGACAGTCTTAAAGTTTCTCTCTACCCCTTGTTGATCAGGCATTGAAGTGCAAGGCACACAAAGTGGCTAAAGTTTCTGTTGTCTTTTTTCCCTAAATTGAGGAAAGGTATCTGTTCTGAGCAGAGGATTTTTTATAGTAGTGTGTTCAGCCTGCAAATAGAGGGATTTCTGAGTGCAAGGCCTTTGTTTTGGGACATGACTTGAGGTAGCATTTTTAGTTCATCTTGTTAGCAAAAATAAATTACTATTAATCTAGTAATTTGGGGGGCTATGCTAGCAAAACTTTTGCTTTTATGGGATTGTACATGCATAAATACTTAGAACTTGGCAGAAAAGAATAAGTATATGAATGAAGAAAGAATAGATTTTTTTTTAACCTCAAATCTGTAGAGGTTACTCCAAGCAGAAGAACAGTAGGGAATAAAAGTGTCAAAGGAATGGCAGAATAGTCTGAAAAGGACTCAGAAACAGGGCATTTGAAGTGGAGAACTCAAACAGCACCATAAGCTAAACTGAAGCCTGAGATGTAAGTACAGGTGAGAGGTGAGTTCTGAAGCTGAAAACGAAAAGGCCTGGATCTGATATGGAAGATAAAGGAATGACAAAACAGGGTGCCAATAGTTTTTGTTGTTGTTGTTGTTGTTTGATGTATTATTTATTTATTTGTCTATTTATTTATTTATTTTAGCAGCAGTATTGCTAACACACCAAAGAAAGTAGAGTGACAAGCAGGAAAAGGAGTAATGTCAAAAGTATCCACTATGGTTTCAGAATCAGAGAGAGGAAAAAGGATTTAGAGAACAATATGAAAGGAAAAGATGCATCCCCTGGGCAATAGCTTAGCAAGAGGAGAAATAGGCTCAAGTATCCTGATAATGGAAGAAAAGAGAAAGTTTGATGGAAGGGAAAAAGATCTAACAAAGTTGAAAGAAATATTTTTTTTTTAGCTAGCTGGAGGTGACAAGGCGCACCTTCAATTCTACTGCTAAGACTGGGATCTGGGAGTACAGCCAGCAGTAAGAAGTGATTTAGATCACTTAAAGACACAAATGACTTGGAAATACTGAGAATATATGATGTCACTTAGGTGAGAGTGACAACAGGCACAGAGCTTCCCTCAAGGCTGCAGGAAAATGAGACTTGTCTTTATCAGCTTATGCAATGAGATGAGGTTGTAGAGGGAGGAGTTACTACTTGTCCTTTGACATTATAAGGACTGATAAGCGAAGCCACTGAGAACATAAAAGTTACTATGAAGATGAGATAAGGAGTCTGTCAGCATCTTTCTGGTCACTTTGATAAGTTTCAGAGAAGGAAAGGGAGAAATATGCTGTAGATTCAAAGCCATTAGAACTAGTGGAGCAACAGGAATAACTTTGTTGTACAAGGCACTGAAATCAAAGTTTTGGAGTTGTGTCTGGCTGGGATGTTAACTTTTCCTGCAGCAGCCTATAAAGTGCCATGCTCTGCACTTGTAGCTAGAACAGCAGTGTTATCACGCTGGTGTTGTGTCTGCTGCTGAAAGTGCTGGCACAGCATCAAGACTTTCTCCAACCCTCCTGGGGGGTGGGCAAAAAGTGAGAAAGAAACATCACCAGGGCAGCTGACCTAAACCAACCAAAGAGATATTCCATACCATATGATGTCTCACTCAGCAATAAAAGGTAGAAAAAGGAAGAAGGGGGGAGGGGTGGGCTTTTGTTGCAAAAACATCTGTCCTCCTCGCAAACACCGGCTACGTGCATTGAGGCCCTGCTTCAAGGACGTGGTCAGGCATCGTTCATTTGTGGGAAGTAGAGAATAATTTCTTTCCTTTGCACTTCCACATAGCCTTTACTTGTTTTGTTTTGTTGTCCCCTTTCCCCCTCCCTTTTCCCCTTTCCCTTTTTTCCCTTTAGTTGAATTGTTAATTAATAATATTTCCTTAATATATATATTTTTTCCTTTAATTAAATTATCCTTATCTAAACCCATGAGTTGTTCTTTCCTTTACTTCTTCTCCTCCTCATCTGAGGAGCGGAAGTGAGAGAGCAGTGGTGTTCAGCTGCCCAGCACGGTAAAACCACCACAAGAGGTGAGCAAGCACTTAAGGATATTTATTTGCTTCATGTTGGCAGCCTCATAAGATGCAGTCCATTTTGTTTTAGAAAGCTTGAACATATCTTGGAGATTCTCCTGTTGATTGGTAAAGACCAATTTGTGCTTAGGGTGCCGTCACCTCAGAGGGGCACCTTTCATAATACTGAGTGAGCCTGAATTGACTTCAGTAAAGGATCCATATGACATTTAATTCTGATCTGAAGAGCTTGAATGCAAGTGAACCTACCACAGACCTTATTGGCAATGGTTAATTATTTGTACCTTTTAAAAAAAATGTGGACCTTTTCTTAACCCTTAAATCTTGAGCTTCTAGGTATTGAGTTTGGTATGTATTGCTATATGAGACTGTAGGCCTTTACTGTCAAAACAAAACAAAACAAAAAAACTTACCAAGACTGGATGGTGATCAAATTGTATTTTAACACTTTTGGATGAAGAATCAAGTGAATGTCTTTAGAAATGTTTATTCTTGATGTAGTATTTAATTAAACTATGTACTATATATTTAACAAAGAACATCTTTTTACCTGCTTCTGTCAATTTTGGTATTTAATTCCTTCAAATTTTTATGATTGAACAAGATGACTTTTTTTTTTTTTTTTTTTTTTTTTTTTTTTCCTGGAAGAGATTAATTCAACTAAAGACAACATTTCTTTTACAGCTTTAGTGACTAGTTACACAGATTGAACACGGTAGATAAATTTTTTATAGAACAAATTCATGTATGATTATGTAAATGAGAATCACGGTTGTACATCCAAAGGTTGTGAAAGCCTACTCTCTCTCTGTTGTTCTTAATAGGCTTAAGGCTTTATAGTGCATCATATTTTCTGAACTGAAGCAAGAACTAATCCTTTGAAGATAGAATAACTGCAGTTTGTTGTACCAAACCAAATGTGAATCAATTTCACCAATTTGTGAAATAAAATACACAGTAAAGAATTTCTTAGACTGGTTTTGCAGTACAAAAACACTTTGGTAAACTTGGACAAATATCTAGCAGTAGAACTAAGTGCGATTTTACACATCTGCAGCACATCTGAGCAATCAGCCTGACGTTAGTGTTTTAATATGCATAATCTATTCTATGGTTTAATGAGATCTTGAGCTAATTGGCTCTGAAGATTATTAGTACCCTGGTGAATAGCCCTTCAATCTTCAGGCATGCAATGAAAATTTTCTTCCTCTTTCAATTCTTCAACTTCTTGGCTAGAATTTATTATTTCCCTCAATACAAGGATTTCATTATATTTCATTATATTTAGTAGTACCCCTTTCTTCTATATTTAACATTCATCTCATTAAATAGATTACATGCTTTCCTCCTGTAATTAAGTGCAAATCAAATACAATATTGTAATATTATATTAAAAACATAAGAAATACGACAACTTTTCAATTGCCATTCTGAATTTTTTAAAGGTAGAAGTGCTACTCTGACAGCAATGTGTTCTTCCAGAAATATCCAGTCAATATGAAAACTGTATCTTCTCCTTATAGATGTGACAGTAAAGTCATAAATATCACAGATGAAGTGTTCTGTTCTTTCCCACTTGAATTCCATTTAGAGAGAGTTCTTCTACCTAGTTCATCCATTCAGTATCTGGATAATGATGACTTCCTTCAAAGGTTTCTGTTGGATATGGATTGTCTGGACGCTCTTGAAAGCACCTTTCTTTCTTTACTGACTTTAAGGTAGTACAGGGCAGCCAAACTTCTGATCTAAAGCTGGCGTGTAAGCTCAGTGGTCTTCATGGATCTCTACGTAACCAAAATGTGTAGTAGTGTATCTTGATTCTTTATCTTTGGAGTTAAGTAGACAAATACACAACATTTCTCCAAGTTTACTTCAGGTATTACTTAAGTATAAACTAAGTGTATGTTGGTAGTCAGTCTGTATCCTAGAGAGATTTCTTTGGATACTATTATCATTCACTCTAATTTATCTGCTTTCAAACTGAGTCACTAATTACATGATTTCTAAGAGCCAAATTCTGTTTCCCTTGGTAAGCAGAGGTGAGAAGGCTTGTATACTACTGCATATATAAGAAAACAAACAATTTCTATTATGCATGCATGCTGTCTCTCTTCTGCTGAACTATGCCCTTTACTCTTTTGAACATTTTCCATCCTACATGGTGAGATTCAGGAGCAATCAGTCCATTCTCTTACCAGTGTCTGAGTCAAGCTAAAGCTTTTTCTTAAAAAGAACAAAGGGCAGGCATCATACTACTCTTGTTTACCTGAGCAACTGCATTAGAGCTAGCCATTATGAAGACCTTAATTATGGCAATTTATCAAATTAGCCTTAAAATAACACATACCATTTCCCAAGTGCCATAGAATTAGCATATCCTGTTTTAGCTGGAACAAAAAAAAAAAAAAAAAAAAAAAAAAAGGAAAGGAAATAAGAAAAATACCTTCCACTGCCCCTAGCTGAAAAAAACTTGATATGTAGTATTTTTTAACTTTGTTTTGTACAAATTGAAAATTGTTGAAACACCCAAAATGGGTTTCCCTGATTAGGTTTCGAGTTTGTAAATTCCTGTGAAAAGTGGTTAAGAGCATTCCCACTCAACAGAGTAATTCGTAACAGGGACATGGCCATAGTTTATGCAGGAGGTGGAAAGTAGCTGAATTTGAGGTCATACGGGAACAGTCACATATTTCACCTCAAAAGACTTTTCTCAAAAGAACAAGGTCAGGTTAACTCTACTAGGATCATGCAAACCTGTAATTTGAAATGTGTCTTGAAGTGAATTGGCATATATGGAAGATGCATTACTTTCTATGAAAATATGCATTAGTGTTTTTTAACACTAATAATTAACATTTACAATACGTTTCCTGTTCTGTCTCAGTTGATGACAGTGTCTCCAGAAGTGCTCAGTGAAATATAAAATGTAATCGATATATACATTTGTGTGTGTGACTTATATTTATCTTTTTGAGCGGGCAAGCCTTAGGCTTAAGAAAGGCATCTTAGGCATCTTCATTATTTTGCAAAGCCTTGAGGACTATGCTGACCTAGTAAGTCAGAAGTTGTTCCATCTTCTGTTCTGACAGTAGGGACAGAAAGAGAAGAGACTCACTTTCTGATTTAATTGCTTTTCCTACAGTGCTGAAGTGAGAAGGAACTTTCTCCCTGTTGTGGTTTAACCACCTTTCACTCTCTCTGGTGGCCTCAGTCCCCCTTTGGCTGGATACCTAGAGCCTACTTTGATTCCAGATTTGAGGCTTCTATGTCATTTTCTGTTTTATAACTATGATGCTATTAGCAGCTCTTAAGATCTGGATTCGTGTTTTGTTTTTCAGGGTACAATGAAAAGAAGTAGAAGACCTAGATTACACTCTGAAAAGTCTTAAAATTAAGTCTGATCTTCTGTGAGCTCTTTAGTTCTGTAGGCTGTGACTGTCTTAGCAAAATGGGTGAATCAGTGGAGGATGATCACAAAAACAAGCAGGTATTTTTGCAGACTCACTAGAGCACTCATTAGATATGCATTTTGGAGGGGTGAGGAATTTACATCTAACTACATAATATCTTACTCTGTGAACTAAATGCATGCTCCTTTTTTGCCCTACTCCTCTGAGTAAAGCAAATATTTGAAATTGTCCCCAAACCTTCTTCCTTTCTGTTGTCCAAGACACAGTTTTGTGGCTAGAGGTTCAATTTTAACATTTTTAAAAGATCTTTAATCTTTTTTAACCTAACAGCAGTTGCTTGTGAACTGTAAGACCTAAAGTTGAGATGAAATAGCAGTATATGGTAAAACAAAGATCTCAAACCAGCCAGCTTATGCTAAACATAATTAATGAAACTGTGTATGAATTTGTTTAACTAACTGGAAAAAAAAAATGCACAAATGCTCTTCTTTTCTCCTTTTAGTAATTATTGGACTGCACAAAAAAGCAAGAACAGTATCTAACTGTAAGATCCCTCCTTAATAAAGTCAAAGAGCAAAATTCCTGAACAAGTCAGCACAAGGTAGGTTATTTTGGGGGGATGGCAGAGGGTAGGTAGATAGGTTTTTTAGTTAAGAAATGTCTTGGCTCTACTATTATTGTTTTTAGCATGATTCAGAACAACTGACTTGCCTCATGGTCTTGCCTACATAAGAATATTGGTGAAATGTGAGAAGCAACCAAAAAGCCTCTAACAAATCAGCATACCAGTTGTTTTGCTAATGGTTTGACAGGAGCTGGATTGGAGAATGAGAGAAGCAGAGTCTCCAGTTTGCTCTCTGCAAGGCAAAACGTAAGAATTAAAGGTTGGAAAAAGTCAATGCAAGCACTTACACTGGAAATTATCACGTTTGCCCTTCATGTGGCTGCAGATACAAGGCCAACAAGAGGTGAGAAATAATGACTGTATTTACTAAAACTTAGTGTGTTTCTCTGAGCTCTGTACTTATTGTTGCTATGCTAATGTGACCATTTCAGGTCTGCGAGTTGGCAAAATACGATATTTTCATTTTACCATTACTCATGTAAACTTGACATTCTACTGCTTTTGCATTAACGACAAAATCATCTTCTGAGAAAACACACATTAATAGTAGGAGAAACTTCAAATTGCTGATTTTAACTTCAAATGGTAATATATTGTTCCAGCTCTTTAACATATACAGCTTCTTACGAAACTCACTATACTTTGGAAACAAAACCAGAAAGTTAGATTTAAGAATGTATGACTTTGTAAAACCATGTGGCCATGTTGTACCCTAAGTGCAGTATGATCGCATGAATCAGGGAAGCTTCTTGTTAACAGTTCACTATCAGGGTTAATGTTGCTCCTATCTCTACCCACCTGCTGCTTGCAGAATGGAGCTCGTCGCTATTTCCCACAAGCAGCTTAATCAGCTCTCTTAAATAAATCGCAATTGTATGTTTTAAAACTGTATGATAAAACCTAACACCTACTCTTGCAGTTGATGTAGGTTACAGTTAGTTGTAAATAAAAGAAGTATTTGCAGGACTCATAACTCAACTGTCTGAGAAGATTTTGCTTACGTCAGTAAACCAGTACAGGTCTTACGAGCTATGGCTCTGCTGGCTGAGCTTAATTTCTATGAAATCTTAAATGTAGTTCTCTCATGTTTTACAAGACTAAATAGGGAGTAAGTATAATCATGTGAAGACTTTACAGCTGCCAGTTTCTAGAGTCAGATTTATTTCTTGCCTTAAAGCACTAGTGGACTGTTGAAATTTGGGATGTAATTCTACAATGATAAAAAATGCATCAGACTACAGCTGGTGGTAAACTTTGCAATTATTCTTCTTATTACTATTTAGAATACGATCAAACCAGAAACATATTTCAGGAAAAAGCATACCTATTTCCCTTGACAAGGATTTCATGGGCACAGTTTTGGGATTCTGGTGAAGAATGGGAAGATAGTTAATTGGGTGGTGGTGAAGTCCAAGCTCAGTGCAAGTCATCTCTTTTTTCATGGGGGGGTGTTGGATCTAATCTAGAATAAAAATGCTTTTGAGATCTCAAAAACATTGGCATTTTTTCCAGTGCAGACTCCCAGGCATTGGGTACAGTCCAGAAAACTGGTGGCAATGGCTTGGAAATGCACATAAGCATATAATCATAAAGGCTGGAAACCCACAAATCAAGCTTCTAATGGAAACTGGTATGAGGTGTGTCTTTTTTTTGCTCCCTGTTCCGGGTTCTTGGTTGCTACCATCTGGAATTTAAAAACATTAATGATGATTATGAGATTAGAAAGATAAAAATCTACAGCAGCTCCCACAGATATTAGAGCAAAGCTCTTTCATGCGCCTGAAGGAAAAGTACTGTACCACGTGTACAATACTCTCAGAGAGATTTTATTTTGATTTAATTTGTTTTTATTAAATATATATATTTGCATAAATATAAATATATAAATATTATTAAGGAAAACAACAATTCTTCTGTGCCTTTAAAAGAGAAGAAGGGGAAAGATAAGTGCATAATCCACATACAGTTTGCAGCCAACCATCCTGCTCAAGAGGGAAAGTTCAGAGGAAAACAAAACAAAACACAAATATACATTTTAAAAGAAGATGCTACAGTATGAAATGAGGAAGGAAAAGAAAATTTCACTCTTCTACAGTTTAAGCTATGAAATGCTAGTTAAGTATAAAGGAAAAACATGCTGAAGTGCTTGAGAGACTGTTGTCTGAGGCAATGGAGGCTTCATGGTTAAAAGTGACCATTTCTAAAAATGACTGCAACCTGGCAAACCGTTTCTTGCAAAGCTGCAATAAACTGCTATCATAACAATCTCCTACTATATAACTGCAGCTTAAATTGTTACCTAGTACAGAAATCCTTGGTCATGGCATTTTGTTTCTTTATAATCTTGCCTACTGTAATACGACAGGAAACGTCTCAAAAGAATTGCAGGAAAAGAATGGTATTTTTCAGGTTCTCTGTGGGAGTCTGGAGCAGGCTGCCAGGCAGAAGTTTCAAACGAAGCATTGCCATGTGAGATGTTACAGGAGTGTGGAGCAGCTGAAGGACAGAGAAATGTTGTTATACAAGCTTTCTAGTTCCTGGCTACATGGTTTCTTGTAGAAAATAGAGTTATGAACTAATGCAAATCCCTAATCTATGCAACAATTTCCATAGCGAAGTGGGAAAAGACATCCATTGGTAGAGCTCTGGCAGAATGGACTTAAGAGAGGTGGCCACTCCAGGTATCCATCTGTGGACTACATCACATGAAATTTGGGTGAGTGAAACTGTTTTACTGGCAAAAAGAGCCTGATACACAGAGAGTGGAATGAGCAGGTTTGGCTCACAGGGACAAGGAAAGGAGGCGAATGGCTGTGGACTAATAGGTGCCTTTTCTTCTCTCCAGCTGATGTCATCCAAGGCAGCATGCATCAGCTCCTCAGTCACAGGGTAGGTACCAAACTGTGCCAGGCTTTGTATCCCACTCCTTTGAAATACAGACTTCCTGGGGAAGAGCAGAGATCCTGCCAAAGTACCCAGTGGACTCAGTCCAGTCTTGAATACTTCTTTCTTCCATTTTAAGAAGGCAGAAAGGAGTGCAAAATGTGTGGAAAGTAAGCCCTCACTTAGAAAAAGGAATTCTTGCTCAACCTAAGGGTAGGCAAAACTGGTGTAAATCTTGATTTGGTTAGCACGTATGCAAACCATTTACAGTTACGTATCCCTTTTTTTCCCTAGTTCTTTTGTCCTAAACTGGTTATTTCAAAAGTGAAGGAGTGATCAGCTAGTTTTGGCATCCCCTCCAAGGGAAGAGAGCTCTGAGGGTGTTGAACTGCACTCAGAACAGTGGAAAATAACCACCATGAATTACAAGGAGGCTTCAGGACAATACCCTGCTCAGGAAGAAAAGGAACATGTTCTGATCAGAGGAAGATAACTGCTTATGCCTGAAAATTAAACAGATGCCCTTGAGGAGACCACACAGGGATCACAGGTTCAATCAGCTCCAGAGATTAAGCTGACGGATAATCGCTAGATGGGTCATTCACCTAAGCAGTTTAGTGGCTGCAATAATGAATAATTATTGCAGGGCTATCAAAATGATGGTTCTCTCTTTCTCTCTCTCTCTCTTTTTTTTTTTTTTTTTTATGGGCTTCCTTCCCTTCCCTGATCATATAGAGAGGAAAGCAAGAAAGCCATAATATTAAATAGCTCTTAAATACGGTGGAACAATGAAGTTGGTTGTAAGTAGTTTTTATAAGTATGACTGAAAAGGGACAAAAAAATCAGTAGAAGAAAGTACAGCTGTTCACAGAAATGATATCTACACATGGGTTTGGAAAGTTTATACTCCAAATTAACATAACTTCCTGGATTTATGTAAGTAATGCCACAGGAGATTGATAGTCTTTCCTTCTGAGCACAGGAGTAAAAGAAGAAGAAAGCTGGACATTTAAATCATTGTCATCTGATTAAAGGTAAACTTAAGCCAAAGAAATCTGGAAGTTCAAACTGCCTAAGAATACAACCTGGCATAACAAGTTATTGAAATTTGAATGCTGAATAGGTTAAAGAAGCCAGAGAGTTTATATCCATCAAAGAAAGTTGTTCCTGCAGTGAGAAGTCTAATCTGTTTGCTTAGACATTCAGCTAAGATGCAAAAGAATTGTATTCAGTTTTATGGTTTGTAAAGACACCCCATGTTCCCTGGACAGTTGGTTACTTGACCTCTGCCGGGGTTTCTATATGAGAAATTAGTATAATAACCAAAAACAGTGACCTTCCTTTGGTCAAGATCATGTGCTGGTAACCAACAGAAAAGATCACTGCCAAGGTGCTGTAACTTTGTGCTTCAACCATTAAACGGTAGCTTAGAGAAACAAGAATGATAGTTTTCTTTCTGTAAGCTTTGCTAATGACATCTGTTCTCACTGGAACGCGTTAATCAACCCTGTTTGATGGGTGGTTATTTGCTTGATCTAATGTTTACTGAAGTCAGCAGAAATCTTTAACTGGATATTATTTTTTTATTTTATTTTATTTTATTTTATTTTTTATTTATTTATTTTTTTTTTCCTGTCTTGCTGCAATGCTTTTGGCCAGTGGACCAGCTGAGGAAAAATACTCAAGAATTTGGAATGAGTATTGGAATGCCCTTGGGATAAGTACAAACCAACAATGATCCAAAGGAAAAACACAAAATCAACAACAAAAAGAATCTTCAGAGTTACACAATTCGCAGCTTAAAAGTAAGTTAGTTAGTTAAGTCTGAAAGACCCCAACCACTGAGAATAACCTTGAATACAATCTGCAGGTAAGAAACAGGAGGAAGAGCACATGGAACAACAAAAGGTTGTATCCAGCTGCAGCCCACCAAGCACATATTATTACGTGAGGAAGAAAGTACTGGAAGATGGAGGGAAGGGGAAGAAAATCAAATAATTTGTTGTTATTAGAAACTAATTACTGTAGATACTGTGAATCTTGTTAAACAAAACTTTTAACAGTTTTTTTTTTTTTTCTTCTTTTGTTAGGCTGCAGCTTTATTTCAAATGAACGATGTCTACATACTGACTGTATGCAAACTTCTGTTCTGACTCTCTCAATAAATCCAACTAAAAGATGCTAATCTGGCATTTACAGATCTCCTCCCTTAAAAATTAATAAATAATAATAATAAAATAATAATCTAAAGCTGACTTCACATACATCAAGAAAATATATACATTCAGTTTGTATTTGTCTGAAGGTGAACTCAGGAAATGTACAGTTTGGCATTATATTTTACTACATCTTCTATCAGGTAAGGCTAGTCTTGATTCATGCCATAAAATACAAGGTCATTCGCTAATAAAGTTTATCATCTTTGATTTAATCCTGGATGAAGGCTCTGACATAGCATGTATAACTGAGATGCCTCTCTAAGAGGCAGCAGGCCTATTTCTGGCCCAGCTGCTTAGCCATCTAGTTCAGCATGAACTCTGAGCGGTAAAATAGCTTGTGGTTTTTATTTAGATTCAATTTTATCTCAACTTTAAATTTATGGGGTTATCTTCTCTAAGGTTTCATTTCAGCAATGAAGCCAAGGGCATGTAACACACATATACTGAACCATATGTTTAGTTCCTTTAACAAATAGGGTTCACAGGTCCATGTGATTGTACATGACACACTAAATTATTTTCAAAAGATGGTAGACCCAAAGCTATTGTCCTCAGACCAGCAGGCCAAGCTCAAGAAAAGCACTGATGAAACACCATTACTGAGCTTTTATAAAGCTTCTCAAGGCCAATAAATAGATAAATAATAATAAAAATAAATAAATAGAAGAAATTGTGGTGAGGATGTGGCTGCTGGGGGGCAGTTCAGAGAGATGGTGATGGTAGTGGTAAGGCCCAAGACTGATATGTTCCACGAGCATCAGCTGTGTACAAACTTTAAGTGCAGGGATACACACAAATCTGAGGAAAGCTATAGAAATAGTTCCTGAAATCGTAAGATTCTGTTGTAATGAGAATGAAGATTTCAGTTTTTCCCTCTCCTGGAAAAAATAAAAATTGTGTGTAGTTTATTTTTTTTCCCACTTCTTTTCTTTGATTCACACATCCTGATATATTTTACTGTAAATAACAGCTACATTACAAACTTCTGTAGTTGCCATTTTGGTGTGTTTAGCCTCTCTTCACATCAGAGAACTTAGTAAATACCTGGAATACAGTTTTTAAGTACTGGGATGTTCTGTAAAATTCAATGTACCTACAAAACGTTTGAAGAAGACTTGTTTTGTCTTTTTGATAATGGTTTGTGGAGTGATTTTTATGTCTCCAGGTCAAATTGATAAACCTGGAATGAAAAGTAGGATTTAGTCCTAGAGACCAAAATCCCTAGTAGGCCTTTAAATTCCACAGCCAAGGCATTTTTATGAAGTAAGGAAAGCACATGAGGTCATCAGGTAAGGCATTTTTCCACTGTATGTGTACAAAGTGAAAATGTATTTTGAAAACTCTGCTCTCACTTGAAATTTATACTACTATCCATTATACATTGTTTTCAGAACTGTATTTTCTATACCATATTATTGTACAGTGATGGTTGAACAAAATTAAAAAATAATGAAAAATGGGCAATGAGATAACATTTTTACTATGACTTTTCTGGTTTGTACAGATAAGAGAGCATATGAAATATAATGTTATCAGTTTAATCTATGTTACTTTGGACACTACCAAATTTATGATTCATTAACAGGAACGTTTTTGCTATGTAGCTTTTGTACCAGTTATGTTGCTTAGCAACCTCAAACCCAAGATAATGATGTCTTACCGCCTGTGATTAAATAATGTTTTTTTCCCCTGTATTGTTTATGATGTATCTAGCTTATTTATTTTCTTGTTTGCAAACTCTGTTCCTTATTTTTCATGCCAAATATAGCAAGGTATGTATACATCCCTTGAATAATTTTATCCTTAAAATTAATCACATACAGTCACCTACTGAAGAGAATGCAAATAGCACAAGAGTATTACAGAAAACAAAACAAAACAAAAAACACAAAACAAACAAAACAACAACAACAACAACAAAAATATTTGTATAATAATGCAAAGAACATATAATGGAGAAGCAGTCTATAAAATTGCTACCGATACTGCTGGATAAATCTTTAAAACCTTTTCAGCAGAAGTGCATTGCTAATAACCATGGATAATGCACTACTTTTCTGATTTAATTCTCCTCTTAAATAAATAAATAGAAAGCTATGGGACTTGTCCATATGCAGTGCTCAACTTTGGAACTGGTCCAAAAGCAGAGAAATAATATATTTTAAATGGTAGCAAATGCCTTCTGATGCTGTTAGGAGATGGATCAATGTAGTTTAAGTATTTACAGAAGTCTGTTGGACCTCAGCATTAACAGCAGGACATCACACATGAAAATGAATATGGGGTGACTATCTATTGAATATATTTCAAGTGATTCTGTTAATTCTTGCAGAGCTTATCACCATGGTGACAGTGACAGAAATTAAGCAAACTGGAAAAAATTTAATTTGATCCATCCTGAATAAGATTCCAATGGGAATCACATCTAGAGTGATGATCACATCTAGAGTCACATTTAAGCAGTGGGAGCCAAATTCAAGAGTGACAGCTCTTCAGCAAATTATATCAGCCATGGCTGCTCCAAGGAGGGGTTCTGTTCACAGATTTGGTCTCTGTATCATACATTAAATTCTGTCTTGCACCATCTAGGAAGTGGTTGTTTTGGAATGGAGGCCTAGATAGGAGCTACTGATGTGAAATGTGTGCTTCCAACATACTGGCATTAAATCTGCGTAATAATAAGTAATTCTGCGTGATATAGAAATTTGTGACTGAAGTACTAATATTCATGCGGAGTGTGGATGTATTATGAAGAGAAGTATGTGGCAGCACCAGCAGTTACAGCAAAATAAGCGTTAAGAGACTGGTACTTGTATTGAACACTCAGGACACTGCTCCCAGGACTCTTCACCCAGTTGTAACCTTGAGGAATATGTTTAAATCCAAACGAGAACACTTGCTCTCTATACAACCACAGCACAGATGATTCCTCTGGAAGACCCTGCATCCTAAACCTAGAAGGATGGCAACAAGTTGCAGCATATCATGTATGCCAATGCTTTCTGGTTTCCCAACAAGAGAACGTGTATTTCAAACGAACAAGGAGAAACACACAACATGTAGCAAGCTTAGCTAAAACTTATGGAGCTACTATAGTCAGAAGCAAAACACTAGCTGCCAAAACAAGTAAATGGCTTCTCTTTGTGCTACAGTATTACTTTCATTACTTTCATCAGAATCCTGTCAATTTACTCAAGAGATGTAAACAACTCCTTATAGTAGGACATTTACCTGTTGTTTTGAAGGGCTTCTAATGTATGAAGTTACTTATAGTTCCCATCTGCTCATTTTTATTTCAGCAATGATCCTTTCCTAGAAATAGAGAAATTCTGTTCTAGCTGAGCATTTGGAGTAGGTTTATAATTACTGAACTTGACTTTCACTGCGATGTTGAGTATGTGAGGATGTTACAGATAGCAGGAGAGGAAGGTATCTGTAACATTGCAATTATGTTTGTGTCTACAGTGAACTTATTGTTATATTAGGTGCTTTAGACCAATGATGTAAAATCTCAGTGAAGTTCTACTGGATCCTTCTGGAATTTCATAAATATTTTTGTGAGAAGTCTTTTGAAAAACAGATGTTTTGCCTCAGTAGAAGTAGGAAGTTTTCCTGTGTAGGATGTAGTATCTCCACGTAAAGCATTTGTTTCAAATGTATACTCTCCAGATGCATAACAAATCTGAGATTGTGTTTGGTATCTAGTTTGAACTGGAAACCCTGTCTACTCATCCTGTTGTTGCCATGGTTGCCATGGGATCTCAAGCAAATAAAAAAGTGTTCTTCAGAAGGAAATTAATGCAGCCAAAATGCAGAAACCTTGTGAAGAGAAATACTGAGGCTTAACGAGAACAGAGAAGGGTCAAATAAAATACCCTCTTGAGCGATGGGGAATTCTGTTATGTTTAGTTTATTTTTACTTTATCTTGCACCAAAGAAGCATGCTTATACAAGTAAAGCTCTGACATCTGGAGATCCTTCTGTACTTGAAATCAGAGATAGTATAATTAAAATACTTTCTGTTATGCTGGACTAAGAACTATCCTGTACAAAATTGTCAGTGGGAAACATCCAGGAGTCTGTTAACAGGCATACAAGGCTGAAGATCTCATCCACTATCAATTATGAATGAAACTAATAGAATTTGGAGCACCTGATTTCTTTTCATAATGAGATCCCCAGTGGGGAGGAGTTAACAGTGATAATGTTGGCAGGCTCTGGAGCTAAAAGTATGCTAAATGATAGAGAGTTGTAATGGGAAGTGAATCTTGTATAAGTTGAGAGAAAATGGCTACTGGGAATAACAGGGTATTTTTGAAGGAATCCCTATCACCCATGTAGTTAGCGCATACATAGTCACAAAATTCTTCTAAGTGGTATCTGGCATGTAAGAAACTTGAGCAAATTAAAAAGATACCATTGTGATAATTTTTTAATTTTTAATTTTTTAATTGTAGCTATTCTTTTTTCCTATAGGAAAACATTTGGATCCTGCTAACGTTTATAGACAAAGGTATAGCTTCAACAGTTAAATATAGTTTTCAGTGGTGGTGTACCAACATCTGAAATAAACTGTTCAAAATAACTCTCACATTATACAGTTACTCAAAATTCAGATTTAAAACCTTCATGGGGAATCACATTTAATATTTAGTTAAACATTGCCAATTATCTTTGGAACAAGAGAATAAAACAGAATTCTATCACTCGTCACAAGAAGTGATATGGAACAGCCTATTCCAATATGAACGGAGCTCTGAATATTAGTAATCCTTTTAAAGAATAAAAAGGAAGTACATTATAAAGGTTCAATGGTTCTCATTAAAATTAGTTATTCCCAACACTGATCAGGAAACATGATCCTCTTAAAACAATCTCAGAGAGGATACTGCTGTTTTGATATTTATGAGACCCCAATTTATGCTAAGTTATAAGTAAAAGTAAACTACATCTTACTGCTGTTCAAATATTTATAAGCTTTCCAGCTGAGCAGTGCTAATTAAAGCTTTATACACTTTAAAAGAAAATTTTAAATGGTACTTCTAGCTTGGCTTTTATGAAATCCTTTTTCACCAGGTTGTCATATAGCAGCACAGCTGCGATGACTTTGCAAGCAGAAGGCCACCACAACTGAAGAGTAAATCAGGAGCTACAGTTTTTTTATTGCCTTCAAATTTCCCGTAACTGTTGTTTTGTTGGCACTGGTACACCCTAATTCAGAATTGTTGGATTCAAATTTAATTATTTAATTTTAATATTTCTCAAGGCCTCTAGGAGTAGTCATAGAGGGTGTAGGGGCACCCATCGGAACACCAATAGCTATTCTTTCCACTGTCTGCAAGCCAACTAGAAAATAACTTTTTTTTTTTTTTTTTTTTTTTTTTTTTTTCAGAGATCTTTCAAGTTCTGTTTTTCCTCCCATGCTCTCAGAGCAGTAGTTTCAATTTAATGTGACTATTACTTAGTAGTATTAATGTTTACATCAGGTTAGGGTTAATAACATTAAAGGAGAAAAAAGGAGGAACTGGAATCTAACTTAAAAAGATAAAATATCTCATTCAGGCTTACCTAAAGCCTCTGGTGAGAGACGGAACACCTGAAACCCTTTGCATTTATTAAAGCCAGAGTTGGATTTACACTGAAAGCTGCAGAAACCTTAAGACTTCCTGAAGGAAGCCACCAGACAGAGGGACAGTAAAAGACTGTCAGGTTACTGATAAGTGAGATCAGTTCTCCCACCCAGATCAGTCCTTGCACCTGTGCAAAGGGAGGATAGCATGCGGTGAAAACAAAGCACCTACAATAGATAAGATCTTTGGTATAAAGGAAATTATGCCTGAGGATTAAGATAAAGAGGGGTCCCTGTTATACTTAAAAGTGATTACTAGTATTTCTTCTGGTTGGAAGTGAATTGTTCTGAGGCTTGCTTTCTGAGTAGAAAGTGGTTTTGGAGGCCTTGTTTCTAGCAGCTTCATGGAGTTTCCCTTTAGTAAGTAAAAAGAAGAGGCAAAAAGCATATATGCATTCGTATGCATCTGTGTGTGTGCTACACAACCGCTTTGCACTTTTGTGCTTGGGAATTTCTGGGGTATAGAGAAGTACTTAGAAAGGAAAAAATACATGCCCAGAAATTTCTGGTTTCAAATGTTTGTCACTAACTAAAATGATTTTTTTTTCAGTGTTGTAATTACTTAACAAAGGTGACATGGGCAACAGTACTGAAAAAAAAAAAAAAAAAAAAAAAAAGTACAGGAGTATTTTCCTTCTTGTAGCATGCTACAGCTAGGGGTACTCTCTTGGTAGAGTGCTGTGCATCAGACAGCAGCTCTTTGCAGGACGGTGCCTTAGCTACTAAAGTCTTTCAATGCCAAGTGCCTTGTTTTCTTACTGAGCACTGGAAACTTGTTTATTTATTCCATAATAAAGAGGAATGAGGGCATGCTACTTCAGGTTAGTTCCTGAATTGTTTAGTAGATGTTTGTTCTGTGAACAACTGCTAGAGAAGCACCAACTGCTGCCTTATTATGAAGAACACCCTTCCTTCCCAATCAACCTTCCTTCATCTTCAAAGTCTACATGAGATTTTCAGCTATTTTTGTGTGTGCTTTTTAGAATAAACATTATTATCTTGTATTTTTCTTTCTGTCTTTCTTTTATGTTAAAACCTACAACTAATTTAAGCAGATCTTCATATCAAAGATTAGTACTTTAAAAAATCTATTAGAGCTAATTGCAGTATTTTATCAGGTAATGCTATGGTTATCATCGTTTTTAGCTAAGCTTCAATCTTCATATATATATTAAAAAATGTTTTTATACATGCAATTGACCGTCATTGATGTTAAAATCTTTATTTCAATATATTACATATTTGATATATATAATGCCTTACGGTTTCTATAGAACTACTTGATTTGTCCCAGTAATACATTGGTATGATACAAATTACAGCATTACTTACAGTTGGTACAGTCATGTTAATATAATTGCACAGAGTAACATCTTACTGCAATAATACCATAGAATCATAGAATGGTTTGGGGGAAAAGGGACCCTTGAAAATCATTTGGTTCAACCCCCTCGCCATGAGCAAGGTCACTAGATCAGATTTTTCTAAGTCCTGTCCTGCTTGGCCTTGAACACTTCCAATGATAAGCCATCTACAACTTCTTTGGGCAACCTGTTCCAGTGTCTCAACATCCTCATTGAAAAAAATAAATTCTTCCTTCCAATTTAATACTCCTTAGTACAAAGTGTTTTACAGTAAATGTGATATGTTCATGACATTTGACAATGGTCATCCAGTTCAGACCTGAGATTGTGTGGTCCCTGACATTTGCACCATGTTCAACAACTCAACTTTGTGTGTGCGTGTGTGTGTTGGGTTTTTACTTTTTTCTCACTTTTTGATTTTTTCCTCCACCTTTTCTGCTTCATATCTCTTGTAATTTTTTCCTACCATTTCCTTTCCTCTTGCCTTTCATAGGAAGGACATTCCAGTCTTAGCACACGCAGGCTGCTGCTTCTCCTTAAGAGGATCCTCAAAGGAACAGTGGCCAGCTGAGAATGATTCTGAAAGACTAAAACCAGAGTAAGTTTATAGGATACTTTTCAGCCTCCAGGTTCTGGGAAGCTCAGACACTTATTGACCTGAGTATTTAATAACGTACAGTGGTTTTATTTTCTTTGAAGTTGTCCAGTCTCTCTGTGTGCTGCTGTAAACTGTCAGCACTCACTGAACCTTTTGGAAAGGAGTTCCTTAAATCTGCTCTTCACTACATGAAGAAATCTCTCTTGCTATTTTCAATCAGCACATAATAACTTAATTTGATCCCCTGTAACTTTTGCTTTGGAAGAGGCAATAAATACTTGACCTCTATCCAATCTCCCTCTACCACTCATGATTTTGTAGATCTTTGTCATACTCCTTCTTAGTCATTGTTTTTCCAGAATGGAGAAAAAAAATGTATTTAACAAGTTTAATCTTTTTTGAAAAAAAAAAAAAAGAAAAAAAAAGTTTATAAAAATGGTTTTAAGACTTTGGACAAACAATACTACATATGAAAGATACTGTCCTTTCTGTAGAATGATGGCCAGTGTTCTGTTTTGCTCCATGATTAACATGGTAGAGGTAGCTGCTTTTGTTTGGCATGCTTTTATCATCACTGGCATGGGACTGCCCCTTTACTTTAATTTATATAAGAGATTATTCTGGCTTTTGTCTTTGTAAGAGAGGTAATTGGCTTTTTTGGTTAATTTTATTGTTGAATTACAGAACAGATGAAGTTGGGTACGATCTCTGGAATTTGCCCAGTCCAATGACATTACTCAAGCACGGTCATGCAGAGCAGGCTGCCCAGGACCGCACCCCATCAGGTTTTGAGTATCTCCAAAAATGGAGTCTCCACAACCTCTCTGGGCAACCTGTTCCAGTGTTCAACCATCCTCATAATAAGCAGTTCCTTATGTTCAGCCAATTTTGTTTGTATTTTAATATGGCTCTTTTCCTGTCACTGTATACCACTAAGAAGACTCTGGCATGAATTTCTTTACTGCCCTCCATCATCTATTCCTGAGATTCACAAAGACAAGTTGTACCAGGAAAGATTGAGGTGAAGAAGGCATTGAGCACCTTGGTCTTTTCTGTATCCTTTGTCACCAGGTCCCATGTCCTTTCAGCAGCAGCCCCACATTTTCCCTAGACTTCTTACTGCCGATATACTTGTGGAAGCCTGTCGTCTTACACTTCACATCCCTCAACAGATTCAGCTCCAGATGGGCCTCAATTTAAATGTAACAGATGATTTTATGTAGATTTAGCTAATTCCAAAGCCTTGTCACAAATCAGTCTGGCTCTAGCAGAGGTTTCAAGATTGAGTTTTACAGATGTTACTTATTACTTGAAGAACAAGGAGGTTAAAAGAAGTAGAAATGCAACTCCCAGCCCTGCACAAGTGTTGCTTTGGACCTCAGTTAACTGAAATGTAAGAAAGAAATCTGTTATATTTTTTTCCAGTGAAGCAAACCAAACTCTCCTGGACCTGGTATAACTGATGAAGCACTTAAAAATGGAATGACACATATGAAAACTGAAGTAACTTTTTATAATGTTCAAGCTGGCCCTATTTGCTCAATAATTTGCCTTTAAAGGAATGTGTTATACTTTCTGAGGAGATGAAATGACATCACCACTCACCTGGAGCTTCTATGAAAAAGGTAGCTTCTTATTAGGACTAACTTGTAATTAATATTATTTTTGGTGATAATTATAAATATTTAATTGATTTCTGAGTAGGCAGTGAAAAGGATTTGGCATAGATGTCTCAGTGCTCTAAAAGCACTACTTTAGAAATTTCCTTTGCCTCACAAATCCATCTGACACATACTACAGCACTGTAAATTGCTATTGACCACAGTATAGATTTTAAAGTCTGTGTATTTCAGTTAAAATACATTGAATAGTGACCTGAGTTCAAGAACTCATGTTTTTCCTCTATCCATGACCATTTCGTCATTTCAATGTGCTGACTGCGCACTTCTCCCCTACTGAGTCACTTGCTTTTACCATGACACTGTCTACAGTTGTAGTTTTTGAAAACTTGTTTGTAAAATACATAATCTACTTCCAAATGCAAATTAAGTAAACTATGATGAATTGGGCATGCAGTAAAACAAACAAACAAACAAAAAACACTCAATTAAAAATCTAAGCAACTGCTCAAACATTTTACCATATGGAAGTACCTTTAAGTATGAATTCAAAATTAACCCTGTATGGGGTTAACATGCTGAACTGGGAAAGCAGATCACATTTTTTTTACAAAAATATGAATACTTGGAAGTCAAGAGTAACACTTTGATTTACTGACAGATTCATCCTCCTTTTTTACAGCAACCATAAGGAAGATGAGAGTGTGGAACATGGTCCTCCACCCTTGATCTGCAGGCGAAGAGGTGTTCCCATCTATGTATGTGCCTTACTTGCAACTTGTAGGTTTTTTGTACATGCACAATGAAAATTTTTATACCCTATGTGTGAAATGAGATTAAAATGACCTTTTACTATGATTACCATGGTGACAGTCTTCTTTTTGGTACCAGTAAGCTGTTTATTAATATTGAATTAACTACAAAGGGACAGCTGGAAGGACACAACATAACACGTAAACATAGAAGAATGTGAAACTTTAGAAAATTTAGAGCACAATAGACATGTTTCAAAAAATACATAGAACATATTTCAAAAAATCTTTGCTATTCCATTGTCTTACACTGCCAACAATGCTTTACAGAAGACAAACAGCATGGAGAGAAAACAAGTACTTACAGCTAAGGCTGTCAACTTGCAGAGGAGTTACGTCTTACAGTCTTAATCTTTGACTTTCATTTAGTGTGTCCTGGATGTAAAGAGAAAAAGAAATGATGTGCGATTTTGTTCAAAACCATTTTTATTTTTGATTCATACATACATTTATGTGTATTTCTATATCTCGTTCATCATTCCTGGCAGCAATAATAACTGAAATAAGATGTCATCTGCTTCTCTACTTTTATTCTTGTTATATAGCGTATAGATTAAAGAGTCTTTGTTATGCTGCTGTATGAGCTACAGAGCCATATTTGCAGCACTTGTTAAGACTGAAATCCCATAATTAAAATGTTTGTGCTTATCTACTTTTGAGATGGCATGAATACATTCACATACTGTATGAGCTGAAGGAATATGGGTTTTCTAGATTGAAAGAATACAGGTTATAATTGGTAACAGCAAATACAGTGATCATCAAGAAAATGTGTATTTGTATTGACTTTTAATAAACAAGAGTAATGACCCATTCTCACTGTTTGGCAGAAGACATTTCAATAAGTATTTAAAGATTCTGCTTTATTAGCGCTAGGAATTTAGTTAGAACAGGAATGAGAGCTCAAGTGTCACCTATGAAATCTCATATTTGATGGTATTTAATGTCAGATTCCTCAGAAAATGAAAAGCAAACGCAGGAACCGTTCTACAGGAAACACTTAGGTCTTCCATTTGTTACTATCAGTAATTTTGCATCTTTCGCATTTTTTTTTTTTTTTTTTTTTCTTTCCCTGGAATTGTTCTTGTTCCAAGATCCTGCTCTTTTCCAGACTAATGCATTTGCTTACTTTTATGCTCCACAAATATTTTGACCAAGTCAACACATTTCTAACATTTCTATGATTTACAGACCTGGAACCAAAGAGTGTGTCTTAACAAGTAAATTTCGTAGACTCTTTCCAAATATAACATCTGCCAAATTTAATGCAAATAAATTTGTAGCAGGGGAGGCTTTCTTTGAGGAGAGGCATTAGTTGGGGTTTACTGCTTAGTAATGTGTCTTGAAATGTTATCATCTCTCTACCTAAATTCCAAGCCCCAGGTGAGGCTGGTGCCTGGAGCAGTCTGTCTCCATTTTGTGGTAGCTGTGCCACCATGGAGGTTCATAACCCTGCTCACCCACAGCAGACCAGACTCGCAGCCCAGGTGTTTCTGGTTAATGTTTGCAATCTACAGGATTTTGCTGTTGCCCACTCAGCTAAACATTTAATGTAAAATGTCCTCACTTCAGAGCAAGATTTTGTTTTGGACTAGTGTCCAGCATTTCTTTGGCAATTATTAATTTTGCTGAACACAGAATCAAAATAGCGTATTAACAGTAAACCTTACTTTTGTTACACAATGTTTTCTTCTCCTTAAACAATATCTGCTTTTCAGTGCTGTCTGGAGTCTCTGACCTAAAGCTGAACAGATCTTAACTTTGAGCCACCATATGGCTGTAAGTTACAATTTCTTAGGTAAGCATTTTTTAGGATGCATTAACAGAAGTCTATTCTGTTGTCAAACTATATCGGTCTCTACAAGCATGATATGGTGTGAAAGATGTTTTTTTAAGGGTTCCATCTTATCTGAACACTTTTGGTGACATTTTTCATTATATACATTTAAGAGTCTTACATTCTTGATTAAAGCATACAAAGGTCCATTGAAATTCTCTCAAACTTTTGTTTCACTTAGTGCAAGTGCAGTGGGTATCACAATCACTTAAACATTTTTTTAAATGTCTGTCTGATTGCATTTCATATTGGCCTGACCTAACTTACCCACACCTGAAAGGCCATGTCAGGCTTCATTCACTGTAAGTCAGTATAGCCTCTGCTGACGGCCTGGGGGCCTGATATACTGATCTAGTGAAGGCAGCTATATGCCTTGTTTTATTGTTGTTGGAATTTGACCTATAAGAAGAAACCTTGCTTCAGCTTTTATCCTGCAGAAACTTTTTTTTTTTTTTTTTTTTTTTTAGGCCAAGGAACTCGAAGTCTGTTTTTCCCTATACTGCTTATCTTCCTCATGTTTGAGTGGACTAATGAAATACATCTGTGATTTCTGAAAAGCTTGCTGTTTTTTCATTAGTCAAATAAATAAATTAAAACTGTCCATGGCTATTGCTGGAAATCTTGTTAATGCCTCTCATTAATTCCCACTTGGAGTTATTCTTGATCTACTTTTTCTACTGCAAATGGCAGACTTCTTTATAGAAGTCTTCATAAAGGGACAATCTTGTAATTCTTCTAAGAAATCTAATTTCATTTCTCATTATCACTTCATCAGAATTTGGAGTGCATCTTCTTGAATTCAGGTACTTCCTTATCCCATCTTGGTTTTACTTTTCAAAATGTTACTTTTTCAATTGGAATTTGACATCACTTTTGAAAAAGCATTTACGACTGTGGGTGGCACTGAACCATCATGAAAAGCAGCTATAACTTTTATGTGCAGCAGCTGCCCTTTGGGACTAAAAACCTCTTCAGACTTCTCTCTACTCCTGCTCAGATGCAGGAATATACAGGGAAAGTGCAACCAGACTCTAACATCAGAGCAGTTTTGACAGTTTTATGCAGTTTACTTATATTAGGCTATCATACCAGAAAAAGAAACTGTACTGTCAAGTTAATGCAAACATTGAAATCATGAAAATATCACTGCTGAATCACTGCAGTATTTCATTTGAATAGTGTGATGTGAAACTTCATATAGCAGATGATGGCCGATTAAACATAGAAAGAAAGGTAGAGACAGATTTGGTCTGAGGCTGGATGATATGTATGTAAAAGTTTGCTGGCAGAGTTACATCTGCATATGAAATTTTGGGCAAGATTTGACGTTATTGTTTATCAACTAAGGTCAGTTGTACTAGCAAAATCCCTTTTACATCAGCCTCATTGTGTCTGTATTGGAAGAATAGTGGAGAATTAGTACAAAAATGTTATAAAAATAAGATTAATTGGTGTTTCTAAAGTAGAACCTTATTTATTTATTTATTTATTTATTTATTTATTTAAACTCATTTTTTCCCTAAACAGCTACTGCTATTTTTTTTTTTTTTTTTTTTTTTTTTTTTTTTTAATTTTCTGGGTTTCATTTCCTTCTAATCATGGTTTGTATTCTACCAGCCTCACCAATCTAGTTTTTAAATTACTTCTATCAAACTAAGATCAAACTGTCTTATCTTGGTATTATAATATTAATATGATTTTTTGTTTTCAGCTTGGCACTCTTACTTAAGAATATATGTCATTTACATTCAGTTAAGGCTTTATTTGCATGAAGTTCAAGTGCGTTAGCTTTTTTCCCTGGAATGTTTTTCACATTTTAAACATGTAACCATTCTAGATCACCTTTTCTGTAGCTTCTGTAACTATTAAAATCACATTTGCTCTAGGCAATAACCTAGCCTAAAGATGAAATACTGACTGTGACGCTTTGGAACAATGTAAAGAATTTATCAGAAAAAGCATTGTGTCCTTTTGGCAATGTCACAATTAATTATCCTTGTCCCATTGTATATCTAGCATGTATATCACTATCAATTGGCCAGGGTGAACTGAAGTACATCCTATTATTCTGTATTTCATACATAAACTATGTTATATGTAGGCAGATATTGTTTTTATAGAAAGGGTAAAATTCTTAAAAGCTTACTGCAACACTCTACTAGGGCAGATACAGTCATGCATTTCTTAGTCCAGCATTAATCTAGCATCTTTAATTCTCAAACGTTACTGTACATACCTTCTGATGCTATCTTAAGGTGTGCATTTAATCAGAAAAACGGAAGTAGAAAACATAATTTATCTACAAGTAAAATTGTAGCTGATCTTTTGTTTAAAGTGAATTTTACCTGCTGTATCTAGATATAGCTTAGTGTTGGGGGACTGATAAAGAGTTGTTCTGTCAGCTCTACTTGAAGTAACCTCATTACTCCTGGATTTTCCCTGAGGCTATTTCTACCCCATTTTGTACAACTAGAGCAACATGAAGAGACTGAAGTTTGGCAGAGAGATGAATTGAAGGCATGAACTACTAATTTACTTTTTGTTGTTGTTGTTGTTGTTGTTGTCTAAATTGCTGGCTTTTCTTGTACAAGAAACTCACTGTGAATAAATTTTCCAATTAGACTATCAGAAGGCAGTTCATTATTAAGGTCTGAGAAGGTATGTTCAAGGTGTTTCTTACATGCTTTTAAATCTGTTACGATTAAACAATATTTTTGTTGTAATATTGTTATTTACTTTTAGGGTGAATTTAAATATGGAAAATGATCAATAAATAAGATGAGCATCAAAAGCAAAAGTCACCATGAAAACTGTTCTGCTACCTTTAGTGAAGCAGCCTACAATGGTAATGTTAGAATACATATTTCATACACAAAAGGGTGTTACCATTTCATGATCTACAGAAGTCCTTCATGATGAACGTAGTATTTGTTTATTGTGTTATTTACCTCTCAGAAAAGTTAACATTGTTTTTAAATGCAGTTTGAGCAATGTCCAAAGAACTAAATTATTTAATAAATACACACTGATTTCAATTGATGTTGTACTGATAAACTTGTTTATTTCTCCACATGCTCTGCAGCAGCAAAAGAACTTCAGCCCAAAATACATGCAATTCTCTAGCAGAAGATTATCAATAAAAAGCTTATGGAGAGCAGCCTGTGATAATACCATTTAGAGATAAGACCCTTCTTTGGCACAGCTTCTTATATCAAATAAAAGCATTGAAATGCAACTTGATCTAGGCATAAAATGAGGTATTTCCAAAATTCACTGCTAAATAATTTATAACTGGAAGCAGATACGTAATAAGCACTCTTTACGTATACCACAGTTATAGTTTAACACTTGAAACTGAATACATTTAGTAAGTGGTATCTTCACAAGTCACATGTATGGAATATTGATTTGGTTACTAAAAATGAACAGATGTAAAATGAATGACCACTTTTCAATATGTAGATGCATTGCAATACTCTGGGACAACTCTAGATGTATTTGGTGCATTTCCATTTCCATTGGATTACTAGTTTAAGAATCTGGACAGATTTATCAGTTTTGGAAGTACATTTCATTTTCTTACCCTATCAGCAGCAAGATAAGAGACACTGACATTATATGCTATTATAAATAACAGCTGCTCTTGCTGTTTAAGCTTTTCCCAATAATGATATATTTCACCACAATAATAGTGATATTGTTATCTCAGATTTTTAATAATTTTATTTAAAATTGCAATTATCAACCATGATGAGGGAACACTTACCATAAGAAAGTGTTTTGAAGTCTTGGGATTTAAAAATTAGCTCTTATTTTTTCTACCCACTTCAGATGCTCTGTGTGCAAACGTATTTCATGGGCTAGCTGTATACTGATGACAACTCTCAGGCAGATGGACAGAAGATGTGAGATGTTCATGGCTCAGCTAACTACCAGTAAGTCCATATGTAACCAGACGTGCAGCTGTGGAAGGGAGCATGGTTCCTGTAGGGCAGTGACCGTGGGGTCCTCGGGCCAAATGCCAAGCAGCGTATCCCACTGATGGTGGAAGCTGCCCTCTGGAGACATGTTTCAGACCCCCCCCCCCCCCCCCCCGTATTCTGGTACTGTATGTGCGTGTCAGGCTATCATCTGATCTCTCCCTGGACCACTGACAGCTATTTTACCCAGTATCTTATGTCTAGATGGCACAGCACTCCTCCTAATTCAAGGCCTAGCAAGAAGCCTGAGTCCTTAAAGCGTGTCCCAGAGAATGACTAAAATTACAGTCATGGCTTCATAATCTTCTAGCCCTGACAAGCTCTGCATGTGGCTCGTACCATCAAATACCAACCATACTGTTTGCTGAAGGATGCCAGCATCTGGGAAACCCAGAATCCACACAGTGGCTGACCCTCGCTTCTTGTGCCTGCTCCTGTCAGCCAGGCTCAGTTGACCTCATTAACACCACACTGGCAGACAATTAAACCATGTTCTCAGATCCTCCTGGGCTTCACAGCATTGCTTTGGATCCTGTCTGATACCACCACAGCCTGCCTTGAGCCTTCTGAAGGCTACTTCCAGGTAGGTGCTTAATGCCCAGCTCCAAAGCTTCCTTCAACAGTGAGTGAATGCAGAGGAGTGCTGCCCATCCCTGCTACCTTTACAGAGCTGGGTGGATGCAGTCTGAATGTTAATATTAAAAACAAACTAATAAAAAAAGGCATTCAAGACAACTCTTTTCAAATTTATTAACAGAGAGATAATGTGCACACTGAAAACAACAATGTGACATAGTTTGTGACCAAGGTGGTAGTACTAAACCTCCATTCTGATAAATTATACTTTGAAATGCATTTACTTGGTTTGAAACATTATTTTCTCTGTGGTTTCCAAAAAAATGTTTTCTGCTTAAAATAAACAAGTTATCAGTCAGGGTACATTTCGTTATAAAACTGTTTTGTTTCTATTCAAACAATATATTTAGAAGATATATTTTCTTAATTTTCTAACTAATAATGTAATTCTTTTTCTTTAGAGATAATTCTAACACCTTAATAACCCTGTGGGATACTTATTAAAATATAAGAGATTAAATTCAAATGAGCACAGTACAGACCTCTTCTTAAAAGGACTTCCAGGAAGGGATCGCTGTAGGAGAAAAAGATTAAATTCATTTTCCAGCCTACAACAAAAGGGAGAATTTAGTGCAAAGCTGTGACCACCTACATGAATATCCATAAATTAAGTAGTGTTCTCTGGTTAGCCAGCCATTTATCCTCTAGATGGCTACGCATGAGCAGGTAGGAAGTCTGCATTTGCACCAGAATGGATGATGGGGAGGCTTGGTTATCTCTTAGGCCTAACTGTACTACGTGAGCACTGAGGGATTTATGACATAGGATATTAGGACCTCTGTTGAGCTTGTGTAAGTGGCCCATGGAACAGGACAACCAATGCAAAGGCCTTCTGCATTAATGTACATCTAGAAAATGGCCCAGGAAAGAGACATGGTGAGTCATGGTGATAATGCTGCCAGATTATGGAGATCCTCAGAGGAGAATGAGCAGGGACCGTCATTATGGTCCTACCCTGCTCTGAGCAGGAGGGATGCATTTTTACTCTCTGCTTTCTCCAATACTGTTAATAGCTAAGCTTTAGATTTGCTGTAGTAAATGAAATTCTGTATATGCAATAAATAACTCTCCCTCAGTCAAAATATAAAAAAGGTTTCCTGTTGAGTTCAATAAGAGCGGTCTAGAGCTCATAATACAGTTATTGGCTAACTTGCTGGAGAGAACAAAAAAGAAAATTGTTTCCCACAGGAAATCCTCATGGAGTATGGATTACTATAAGGATGTACATTGGCACTGATTTTGACACATTAGTAAAAGTCATCAATATACCAGTGACAAAAATGTTGCAAAAAGGTAAAACAAAGTTATAGGCGATGAGTACTACAGAAATGAAAATCAACTCTGGGTTAAATCATGCACAGGTATTACATTAAACACCTTTGATTTGTAGGTATCAGCATTTACTATGTTCTCTGAAGATGTGTAAAAACATTTTTGCATGGAATATATCTGCAAATGTAAATTGTATTGCCCTTTATGAAATGTGAGAGATAAGTTAGCAAAAATGAACACAAATATTCAGAAATTTGTTTCCTAATTAAAAATAAATAAATTAAATATCCCACTTATTGCATCATGTACTATAACATCAATGATACAGTAACATGCTATATAGTAAAGCAATAAAATACAAGTGATGGGGAGGACATTTCAATTAGAAGTATTCAGGCTGAATAACATTTTGAATCTCCTATAAAATCTGTACTCCCAAATTATGAACTAATTTTTTTTGCAAAGTGATATAACAATTAAACTAAAACAGTACACACAAACTGTTATGATATCCAGGTGATAGGTAAAGCAGTTATTTACACTATTGTTCTCCTCTCACACCAAATAAATAATTTAGAACAATTTAGTTGAGAGGAAAGTAGCAAAGTGGATATGGGTTGTATTGCATTACGATAAATAAGGTAGATACACTTTCACGCAATAGGAAGCATCATAAGAAAAGGAAGAAGTATATGTTGTATTTATAGGGGGTAAAAATACAGAGAACAACTAATGGAGAGATGAACCATAAACAACAAGAAGTTAGGTGAAGCAAAGAAAATGCAAGATAACACAAAAGATTGAAATGAGATTAGAAAGAAAAATAACCTGGAAAATAACTGTGCCACTGTTTCAACAAAGTTGAAAGACACACAGACACCCCTACCATTCTTGTTTTGAAAACCCTGCAATCAGCAAGAAGTTATAGTTATTTTTTAAAATGGAGGGGTGAAAGTGCAAGATGGATGTTGACACACATCACCAAATGCAGCAGAGGAGGGGACATGTCCCCTAGAAAGGCTCCAGGTTCTCTGTCTCCAGAGGTTTTGAGCATCCAGCATGGCCCTCCAGCCACGGGGACTCTCAGCTCCCTTAATTTTCTGCAAGCTGTAACTCCATGTGTATCACGAGTGCTATCTCATTCCTATTAATTAGCAGATGTACTTTTGTAACCAATGTGTGCCTTGATAAGAGATTTGCCTCCAATCTACAAAAGGTTCATAGAACTGGTGAATTTAAAACAACAGAATCAAATAGAAATGGTGAGGATGTCCATGACTAGACGGCATTGTTCGGAGGGAAAAAAACAAGGGAGGTGGAAAAGCAAGCAGTTGAAAAAATAATAATTATTTCTTGTTACAGATGAATTAAACATTCTTAGTGATGTAATTTACTGAGTTTGATGATGCAGGATGTCTGCTAAAAGGAGTAAAATGTATATCATTTACATTCAAGGTAGCCTAGTTCTTTTAAACAAAAGCTATTTCATATTAGTTTTGCAGTATACATAATCTTAAAATTTTGACTCGTCTTTCCAATTCTTACATCTTTTATCTACTGTCTGTTCTCATTCTTTCAACTCTCAACTATATTTCTTTTTTATTTATTTATTTATTTTTCCTGCCTGGCTATGAAGTTGTTGTAAAAGACAAAACAGATAAAATAGCAGAATAATGAAAGTGGATGTCCCCTCTGGTGAGATCTAGAGTTCCTCTGTGGAGAATATATAACCTTCTTTCATTTTTGACACTTGAAAGCTTTCTTTAATGATGTCATTTCAGCCTAATTTTATACAGCCAGAATGTTAGATGTCTTTTAAAATTGTTCCCATCTTTTATTGTTTTTAGCAACTGATTAATCCCCAGCCCAACTAGTCCCAGTTGCTCAGCTGGGTACTGGAGATTTGGCATAGCCCGCTGGGGTAACTCATTCACCTATTGCCCCTTGCCGTCTTAAAACAGATCAAGCCTGGATGTAGACATGTGCAGTAACAGTGGAAGAATCTGGAAAAAAAAAAAAAAAAAAAAAAAAAAAAGGCATCTTTTTACCCCTTCATATAGTTACTTCATGTAACCCTTTCTACTGCCAGGATGTTGTTTTCTCTAGAAAGAAAAGAAGCAATATTCATGTAAGGAATTTTATAATTAGGAAACGTTTCAACTACCAACTACTGCTACTGCAGAATAATACCTCTGCCAGATCTGATTGCATTTAATTATTTTCTGTCCTTTCAAAGCCACTAGATGATGTGACTCTCTTGACTGCAAGAAGGTTGTACATAGCCTGCAGATGTCAAGTCCCCAGCAGACATGTTACGTCAGTAGAGCCTATTGAAGTTAATAGAATTACTTTTATGTACTTTAAGTTTGAGCACATGGTTAAAGCTCTGCATTTTCTTCTTCTGTACTGAGGTCACTTTGACTGTTTCAATCTATTTGTGTTTTCAATTTCCACTTTTTACTGAGGGCACTGTAGGCTGAGCAGGAGTTCCACATTTTCAAGTGGTGTACTGAGAAGTGATTTCCTGCCTAAAAGTTTTCCTCTTCATTGCATACTTTCTGGGATGCATCTTAGTTTGTTCTGATATAGAATTATTAAGACTTAACAGTAGTTCTGTTTCCAGCAGCCAGTGGCAGAGGCCTGAAAAGGGTTGTGTGAGCATCTCCATCAGAACTGCAAACATCTCAACCTCTGCAGACCACCTGGGACCAGGTGTCAGTCTGGCATTCCACTCCCTGCTCCATTTGGTCAGCTCCAGGGTGGGACATTTTTCTTCTTCTTTTCCTCCCGAAACAGGAACAGTTCCAGGAGCAGGAGGTGGTTTCAGTGTAGATCAACAGCTGTTTTTCTTTCCCTTGTATTTTTTAATCTTTCTTATAATGCTGATCCCAGAGAGGAGCACAAGGTGAACATCCTTGTCTGTTTTTTTGTCTCTTCTGCTGCACATAAAAAAATCAGGTCTCTCAGTTTCTTTAGAAAGTCTGAAAAGCTCCTTCTCCTTTGTCCTTGCATCTGTGAATTTTGATCATAGGATATGAATTTGGTGAACAGTTATCTTTATTGTAGTGCAGAATTCAGTTACAACACAGTAACAACTGAACTAATTAAAACATGGATCAGTCTATCCTGGCATATATAATCACACCTCATCTTTATGAACTGTAATTAAGTTTGGGGTCTTCTGCCATTAGTCGGAACATGCTCAGCTCTCATTTACATTACAAGACTGAACTGTGCAAGGGCACTACTGTGTTGGAACAAAGTTTACCCAAACAGTTGACTTAAAATGGGTCTGACTTCAAAGGATCTGCAAATTTCTCTTCAAAAAGGGTTTGTGATGTTCTAATAAATCTAATAAAGATAACTGTACATCTCAATAATAGAAAATAAGAGTCTTCCTGGTCAGAAGATTCACTTAATGTGTTTGTATTGGATTGTTTCAATGATTATCTCTAATTGTTTTAAGTGTTTAATGTTTTCTTTGTTATCAGTAATGGCCATTTCTAGATACAGGTCTAAATATCCTTCAGTGGATAAAAGATATTAAACTGAACTACTACAAATTTTGACTACTTGTTAAATAGTACCTATAGTAAATCATATAAACAAGCACATCCATTAACCGTACAGAAACATTCTTTTTCTCTTTGTTTGAAGAGTTTAGTTATCCCAGTAGCTGACGCACCAAGATGTATTTCCCTGGCAAAATAGATTAAAATCAAAAAGGTGTAAGAAACCCACGAGTATATTGTCTTTCATCTTTCTCTCCAATCACAGTGCTGGACAAAGGGAGCCTGTAGTTGCTTGCCTCCTCCTCAGCTCATTTGCCCAAGGCAACAAACCAGGGAAATTGCAGGTAACAATTTATCTAATGCCTGTCATCAGTTAACTCCCTCTCTACCTGTCACTAGGCATGATTTTATTGACAGAAACTTGACGCCGGTATGCTAGTAGCTTGGAAGCTTGTAAGGGGGGATGAAACTCTCAAATAAAAGAGAAATTATGTGTGTTTTCTGTTTTAAATGCATGCTAGTGAATTTGAAAGTGAATGTGCTAATAAAAGGTGACATTTTATCAATGATATTGTGGAAGCTGTGTGAGAAGAACTCAGAGCAGTTTCACTATGTGATATGAATGGACAGGAGGAAAGACTCAGTGGTTAACATACACAGGCTATAAATTCACATTAGAATTTCCTGCTGTGGAAGCGTGCATTGGCACAGGATTTAATCAAAATCAGCAAGGCTGTGCTAACATGGCTTACTACACAAACAAGCTCTGATAAGTGAAAATAATGACTATTGAGATAATTTTTATTAAATATAAATCAGTCAAACGCCCATTTAATATTGCTCTATTATGTTACTGCAATAATAAATTACTTTTGTTTACTAGCTACTCAAATTACACATTTCAAAATGTACCTTCACATACATCAGGAAGGAAATTTTCCTAACGTGAAAATGTCCATAAAGTTGTGTTCTGTTTTTTTCAGTGGGGTAGAATCAGAGGAAATCATCTCAATTTAAATTCACATTTAAATTAACGTCATCAGTTAATTAAAATGGCATTTACATTATGAAAATTCAAAAAGATTTTTTGAGAAATCATTATTTCATCTTTATCTTTTTCACTGTATTCAAAGTTAAATAGGGTAAATACTGATGAAGTGTAGGACCACTGAATTCACTTCAATTTTTCGTTTCATGCCCCAGCATTCAACTTTGAATTCATAACCAAGTTTCTAGTTTTAAAAAGGAAGAGTGAGAAGAAAAACTAAAATACTTTATGTTAAACAAGATAGAAACATCTTTCACTTACACTGAAAAAGAAATAGTTTGACTCATTTGTTTGCAATTTCTGTACTATTCAGTTGTTTAGATTTTACAAAATAAATATAAAATCTGAAAACTAAGAGGAAAACTTGGCAGTACAATCATTACCACCTATTATTAAAATATCATTTGCATTTTCTGCAAATGTAAGAGGTTTCTTATATTTATAAACAAGCATGAACATGCTTTCTGAAGTATAAGGAAGTTTAGATCTATACTTCGTAACTCATGTTGCACAACCTTTGAAATTAGCATACTGACTTTACAAGTACTGTGTAGTACACAGTCATATTTTAAACTGTTTTATGGGGCAGCAACTCCAGACTGCTCAGTTTTGCTGCCCTCAGTGCAAAGTCTACAAACATAGGCTCTGGCCTGGCATCATGTTGTGTTTGTGGATATTCACTCACATCTGACTTGATGTAGGACTGGGCTGTAATGCATCAGTTTGCCATGTTGAAATGTCCTCCTCTCTTCTGTATAGATTTTTTCAAATATTTTTTTTTCCGATGACCAAGATCAGGAACGGTTGACTTCCATTCCTGTCTTCTCAAGTGATGATTTTCATTCCCCCTTTAAGATCTGCATCTCATACTAGCCATCTCCTTCCTCTCTTCAGGTGTGCCATTGGTATGGATGCCATTACTGACCCTCCGTAGAGCCACTATTCCTCCAGCAGCCACAACCCACCTCCTCTGGAGACCCAAATCTGCTTGCTTTTACCTTGCTTACAGACTCACTGCAGGATCTGTGGAGATACTTCCTTTATTTTGGTTGGGGTGGTTGATAGTGATCACAATGCTGTAGGCAGGTGCTGAATGACCCAACAGTTTCCAGTGCAGTTCTAGCTCTTCTTTCATCCATTTGTTCACTTATATAGTGTATTATTCATTTTCTTATTAATTTACATTTCCTATTATATCTCTAACAGCAACTCTCTAACCTGTCATAATTTTATCCTTGTGTTAAACAAACATTCATTTTACAATGACAGTAGAAACCTGTATTCTGTCCAGGCTATACATATTTTAAACACTATTTCTGGACTCTTCCCATCTTCCTGCATAGAATGACATAGAATGTCTACTGGGCCATGGATGGTCAAAACCACACAAATCATTCGGCTAATACTAAAGATGCATTTTTATTCAACAGTTTCATCTAAGTACTAAAATGCTGTTTTTTAGCAAAATTTTCGCACCACATTTGCCACCACTGATTGCTTCTCTCATCTTTGCTTCTATGCTTCAGTCCTAGCAGTTCTGTTCTCATGTTCCTGGCCATCGTGCTGTTGGTTTTTGTGTGGAATTTTCCTCAGTTTTTCTCCTTTAGCATCTCCTGTGAATTCTGTTCATGCTCACTCTACATCTTTGTTGTAAATCTAGCATTGTCCTTGCACAATTTCATCCACTTATATAGACAGTTAAGTGTCTGCCTAGAGGCAGAAGTTAATTACTGTATTGTGTGTTATACAGATTAGAGTTGTGTCTAAGCATCACTCCGCTTTTAGGATGCTACCTGTTAGGAGATATTTCTTGTGTGGTAACAACAGGCAAACTTAATACTTCAGGCTAAAATTCTGATCAACAATGTTATGGGCAAGAAAATAAAATGCATTTATATATATTTAATGTTATGCTTCTGTGCCAGCTAGCCTGTTACAGAAAGAAAAAGACATAGCCTATGTTTTGTTCCCTGCTTTCCTTAGATTTCATTGCAGTGTGTTAGACTGCTGCCAGCATCCAAGGAGCTGGATTATTATTCTTGTCATGTGGATATTTTCTTCCCTCTGCTGACTGAGAGCCACAAACTTGTCAGACAGAAAGTCTGATATATTTGTGCCTTTTTTCCTTTAAAATTCACCCATGGCAAACGTTACGTGTACTCAACCAAGGAAAAACATCCTTCTTTATAAAAAAATTAGGTGTGCTCCCCAAACTGCATTTCTAATAGCCCATTTCCCATATATTATTCTAGCTCTGGCTGTGGGAATTGCATGCTTGCAGGCAGCTGTGGAAGAACTATTCGTGTTTCATATCTACAAAGCTGAACGTTTTGTTCCTATTCAGGAACAGCAGGGAAGACCTATCCTGAGATAGCTGGTAATTTAAAATTTCACTTGACCTGGAGGATCAGTGAATCCAGAATCAACACGTATAAGAACTGAACACCAAATCATGCTCACACTGAAGTCAGTGACAGAATTTCTTCTTGCTCCAGTGGAACCAATTGTACCAACAGCAATTGAGAAGAAACAAACAAAAAAAGTAAAATAAAATAAGATTTTTCTTACCAGAATTGGAAAATCTAAACACTTCTATATTTAAGTTTTACTCCTGTCTTTTATCTGTCATGGAGTTATATCTTACACAACTCTAATGTAGCAGCAATTAAGGTTTTTATTACATGACCTTATAGCAAATAACAAGATTATATGATTTTTACCGTACTTAATCTGCATGTAAGTATTAGTCATTTAACGCAATGATCTAAATAACTTGCTACAATAGAAACAGCAATTTAGTTTAAGATTTGTGAATGGCAAGGTTCACCCAAGGCTTGCTGCAGGTTCCTGTGGGGTTTCTAAATCCAGCCTTGTGCTTCCCAAAATACCCTGTTAGAGTGAATTACCTACTTTATTGGTGTTTGTCCATGGATGAACTTGTTCCTGAACGTGTCAGCCCTGAGATGTGCTTCCTCGCAGGGGTACCCTGAGAGACATCCCAGCACAAAGGGGTGATCAAGGGCTAAGCCACTCAAAGAGTTCTTGCTTTGAATCACTATTTATAGGATTGCAAGGTTATTGTGTTTTGGTCAGTAATTTTCCAGGACTCAGGTGTTTTGCCAGTTTGTTTGGGAATCAGGTTGCACAGTCCTGCTCTTTAGTACTACAATGTGTCCTCGTCAATGAGTCACACCACAGGGGCCTGGTACGAGCAGAGGGGAGGTCTGACTGTCCGGTACCTGTCTTGCATAAACCACAGGTGTCAAGGGGAGCGAGGCAGCATCAGGCTTCGCCACAATCTGTAGATAACAGAGGAATGGTGTTGAGATAACTTGTCCTTTGATTACAGAGAAGAAAGAGATGAGGCGCCATCTTTATTAGATAAAGGGATTGACTTGCAGTCAAGCCCAGATTCCTTATCAGGTTGTTTTCTGGACTCTGATTTAATTCTTTACTTCCCATAAGAGATTTCATGGTAATGAGCGCTGCCTGCTCATTGTTAACAAGCTGTCTGGTTCAAGGAGCAATCACATTGAGGTCAACTGTGGCTCTCAATCCTGAACAAGACTTAGGCCAAGTACAGGACCAGAGCATACCCACCACCATCTGGTCTTCCATTTTGGTGCTGGCGCAAATATCAGGCTTCTTCTTCTTCTTCCTTTTTTTTTCTTTCATAAAGATATATATTTTCTTTATATATTTTCCAAAATGATGGTTGTGTTAGCTGCTTTTACAAATGCAACTGAAGAATGCATGCAAATGCCCTGGATGAGAAGAGAGTTTTCTCTCTCTCCCCTTCTGGTCCAATAAACATTGATTTACAAAATGTGGAACAGATCCCACAGGACTTTAGAATATTCAGTAGTTTGGTAAATATGACAGTGATCTAGGATATGGGTTCAGATATCTACTGTACACCATACACGCACACAATTTAAACTAAGATCTCTTTTATGCCTCTTTATCTGTTGGCTTTTCTCTCATTTTCATTATCAAGTTGAGAAAACCATGCTTGGGCTACCAGAGCATATCACCTGGCCAAAATGACGAAATCATGTAAGGATAGAGAAGTAATGCACCCTTAGGAGCTGATCTAATCTGAATATTGAAATATGCTTTGTGAAGAGGAGGCTTATTCTGATTTGAACTGGATAAAAGGCAAACTCAGAGTGTTCCCTCGCATCAGTGTGATAAGACAAAGGATTCTGCTGTGAGGAACCACACCGTGACTTAAGATTAACAGCAACAGTGCAGATGCTCTTGGTTCATCAGAAAGGAGAACTTAATAAAAAAGCAGGTATTCCTGTAACTAGTGAAGCTAGAATCATGTCTTACAGATTTTTGTTCTATGCTTCTTTAAAAAGAAAAGTTTAAAAGTTTAAAAGAAAATATAAAGTTTAAAAGCTCGGTCATTTTGAAAAAAATCTTCAGATATATCATCTCTAAAAGCACTATTTCATTTTATGTAAAATACTTAAAATAAATTGTACCTCTTCTAACTTATAAGCCAAAGTGCACAGTGAGAGGGGGCATTTTGCTCTTTTCTGTTTGTTTTACAGCACATTGTTACAGACTCTCTGTAAAGAGAGAGTATTTTACCAAAGACGTATTAGCTCCTTCCTGACATAACCCGATAGAAAATGTCTCAGAACCCTGAGAAAAGACAACGATCCTTTCCTCTACCAATCTTCAAAAATTCATTCAGTTAAACCGAGAGCATACTTTTTACTGGATAATTCAGTCTTTTCTGATATTTTGCCTTAACCATGAAAACTGAGACATGGTACTTATACAGGTCATTTAACCAACGTTTCCTTGAGTGCATTATCTCTAGGTAGTTTCTCAGTAGACATGTGCTTTATCTGATGTTGCCTCTTTCACTTTTAAGAATGGCAATTTTGCGTATCTTGTACACGATGCTTCCGAATTCACAGTATCATTTCTTGTTGGTTTATGTCAGATCTCTCTTTTTATTATTATTATTGTGCTTATTTAGCATTTTAAATGTAGTTTACTGACTAAAAAAAATGTGCTGGTGGAGTGATGAGGAATAATGTCCAGAAAGTTCATGGTTTTTCAATGTAGTTCTGAAAAAGGACAAAGACCCGGTAATGCTGTGTTGTGCCTCACCTTTCTTTGTTACAGGCCAAGTACAAGAACATTATCACCAAAGACAAGCCTGCTCCTGACAGAGTGATCCTTTCTATATGACTTAGCTCAAATGAGGTACAGACTGATGAATTGGTGTGCATCCTGTGAAGCTCTAAAGCACTTGCCAGCACCAGTTCTGTCCCAGGGCTGTGTCCCCTTGCCTGCATGAGTTAAGGCCTGTACCTCCACCTGCAGTGTAGTGTGGGCTGGCAGGATCTGCAGCAGGGCTGCTGGCAGACCTAATTTGTTTCCTTATTATGTTTGCTTATTCAGGCTGCAGAAGTTTCTGTGTTTATGCAGACATGGAAAAAAAATTAACCTAAACACTTCATTGTCAGCAAGCCTGGCAAGTACCGGCTAGGTAAGGTCAGAAAGTGCAAGAAAATACAAACTAAGATGATGGATGTGCAGTTTCTGAGAGGAACTGAACCCGTACAAGGTGCGGGTCAGTAGCAAGGAAGGGGAATTTTGGAAACGACAGCACGGAGTGCCGGGACCACGCACAGTGTTTATCTTCCCGTATCCCAACGGGCGTTATTCCTCGTGCCTGCCTCCGGCTCTGATTCCTACGAGCCCCTGCGTGTATTTCTCCCCGCCGGGCTCCCCGGGGCCCTGCAGGCCGCAGCTCGGACGCCGTCGCGTAGCAACACTGCCCAGCGCCTCCCGGAGGAGCGCCGGGGCCCGCCGGCAACCCGGAAGCAGAGGGGGCGCTGCTCCACCCCGGGACGGCCGGCATCGGGCCGCCGGGCCCCGAGCGCCCTCCCCGAGGGCACCGGGGGGCGACTCGGCGGCGCTGCGCCCGTTAATGTCGCACCAAGCACCCACCGCACACAGGGCCCGGGCTGCGGCCTCGGCGCCTCGTCCCCGTCCCCTTCCCCATCCCCATCCCCACACTACCACCGCCGCTTCAGGCTCCTCCCGGCCGGCTCGCCCGCCGTGCCCGGTCCGGTGGCGGCGGCGGCGGGCGGAGGAGGGGGCTGCTGAGCGGCGGCTGGCGGAGCCAACGGGCGGCGGGAAGGGGGGCGGGCGCTGCGGGGGTGTCGTGCTGGAGCGAGGCGTGCCCCAGCCGCCAGGCACCCTGTGGAGCCGGGGAGCGACGTTTGCGCGGCGGCGGTGGCGGTGGTGGCGGGCGGCAACGGGCAGCTCGGCGTCCCCTCCACCCCTCCCCGTGAGCCTGGGGAACCTGCAGCTCAAAGCCGCCGCCAGCCACAGCGCCATGTACTCCGGCAATAAGCGGAAAAAGGTCTGGCGGGAGGAGAAAGGTACTGCCGCCGCCCCGGGCCGGGCCCCGCCGCCCCCCTCCGCTTCCCACCAGGGCCGGGGGGCGCCCCCCGAGCCCCTGCCCGCGGTACTGTCCCGGTTCCCGCCGCCCCCCGGATTCTGCGGGCTCCACTCACGCTGGGGAACCCCCGGGTTTTGGCAGGGCAGGAGCCGGACCCGGAGCCGGCCGGGCTCCAAACGTGCCCTTCCAGCTTTAATCCGCGCCGTCTGGCTGTTCGCCGGGGGGGGGGGGGGGGGGGAGAAAATGATGTGTTTTTCGCGTTTTTGGTCTCAACGCGATGCCCCGCCGGGCTACTTTGAGGTGCGGAGCCTGCGGGTTCCGGCACACCGGTGCGAAATGGGGGCCCGCACGAGAAGGCGTCTGCCCCCCTCCCTCCGAGCTCCTTCAGCCCGCTGTCCTGCTCCTAAAAGCCTGGGACAGGCGCTTTCCGCTGACCTTGGTGTCCCTATGTTGGTCACCTGGACAGCAGCGTAAACCTTTAGGGAGAAATTCACGCAGTGGAAGTATAAATGCTTACATCGGCTACTGGAAAAGGCTTCAGGAAAACAAACCTTGTCGGGTGTGTTTACAAATAACCGAGAAATGTACAAGGGGGGGAGGAGGAAAAACTGAAACACGCCAGTGGGTCTGTTACAAGTTCTCTTTTTTCTCCCTTGTCCCCTACATCTGCATGTGTATTTCAAGTCAAGAAGGCAGACGACCGATTCAAAGGATACCATTCATCCTCTTTGTGGAGAAATCAAGCAGGCATCTGGAAAGAAAACACGTGAGAGCCACAAACAGGCTGATTGCTGTGTAGGTTAGCTGCTTCCATCAAACTTGCCTCTGAGGCAGTGAATTACATTGTGTATCCCTGTTTTTCAGAGCTGTCCTGCAATGTTCCTTTGGTTAAGGTGAGATAAATTTCTGCCAAACTTGAAAGTTTCTCTCTTCCAGAGCAGAAAAGATGGAGTTAAATCTTCTCAGGTGTTGCTCATGTGTGATCAACTGTAAGCGACTTCACCTGTGGAAGCCCTTCCTGCTGTCCTTACCTTCCAAGGAAATGCTGCATTTGTGCAGGGGGCAGGTGGGGGAAGGCTCCTGGCCAGCTCAGGTGGGAGATCTTGCTGCTCCCGTTGCTTCCAGCTCTGCTGCTGTTTGTGCCAGTTCGTAGCATGTGGACTCAAACCCTGGGTGAGGAAGGTTGAGCACAGGGGCTGGAACAGGTGAGGTGTGGGCATGCTTTCATCTTGCTGTGCTGTGAGGATGGTGGTCTCTACCAGAACTGTGATAACCACCATCTGTTGAGCAGGACGACACTAGTGAATACAAGCTGAAGCTTGTGACTACTGCTGAAGTTATTTTGGCCAGCAAAGCATGTTTCTGAGTGCTAGCTAGCCCGCACTTGGTGTCACTCTGCATAGTGAGAATGAACAGGGTTTGCCAGTCTTCTGTCCCAGTAGCTGCTTCCCAGCATTACGTTCATGGTGTTGGCCCAGGGCTTTTCAAGTGTGTGTATGTGAAACTCTGGCACGTTACTGCTGATGCTGCTCTTCAGCTTGTAGCCCTGTGTGGGCTACAATAATATTCTTATTGAGCATTCTTTTTACTGGAGAGCAAAACTACAGAAGCACAACTTCTTTCCTTCCTATGCAGCTTGTCCTTGAAAAGAAATTTTACGCCAGCGCTGCTTCTGCCGTTCCTGCGTACTTCCAGCTCCCCTCAAAGCTGACTGCTCGTGCTGATTCTGCTCTTCCCTTGAAGCTTTCAGTGTGATCATTTTGAACCTTTTATGTTCTGAAGAAGTTCCTATTCTCAAAAAGTGCAAACTGCTAAATACTGAGTTCAAACCCACTTGCTTTCCTTAATTACTTCTTAGTAATTGAGGATTAGTTCACTTTCTCATAGGGTAGATCTTTCTTGTGGTCCAGTGAAACAGTAGGAACAGAACTAGCATTGATTTTGGAGTCTTTATGGTATGGGACTGGTCTGCCTGTGAGCTTCCAAAGCACTTCAACAGGTGACATGCAGAAAACAGTCTTTGTAGCTAAAGATGTTGGAAGCATCTTCCAGGAAGTCTGTGCAATTTAAACTCACTTTAAAGTCTCACTAGTGACTTGGAAGAGCAAAGCTTCCTCTAGAATTGTGTTTTGGAAGGTGGGGAGCTGCCCTGAACTTCTTCAGCTAAAGGCAGTCAAACTTTCAGTGTTAGTTGGACCCTCCAGCCTGATGCACACAAATGCACTCTCTCTTTGTCTCACGTTCATGTTTGTCTTTCTGTATTACTTTTAACAGGCACATTATGTATCTTGTATGCTTGAAGATGAAGCAGTAAAGTGTGTATCCATAATGTATAATGAAGATTCTAATCACGTTAGTTTTACTTTCGTATTTCTAAGTATCCAGTTAAGATACAAAGCCTAAATAAGGGGAGAGAAGTGGTGTTTTCGACAGTACAATTTCTTCTTCAATTGACAAAAAAACATAAAAAATATCTTTTGATAAGAGTCTGTGCTCAAAACTTACCTTTGGTATTTTAGGCTGTACTGACTATACTCTGCATAATTAGAAAACTTACATTATAATAGGGTTTTTGCAAAATAAGCTATTTTCTTGAAAGGTTTGACCTAAAAAGCAGTTTGTTAAACTCATTTACTGTTCCTTCAACCTGATATGAATATTATCATCTCTTTTCATGTCCATCTAGTCCTTTATGCCAGAGGCAAAAAATATGGATCTTCCTTGCCCATATAGTTCCTAAACTCTTTTTGATAATCAAAGAATATTTATTCCTGATTAATGTGTCAAGAAAATGTATTAGTATGATAATAGTCGTTCAGTGCCACTGGTAAAATGTACCCAGAAACTTGATTAGCTCATGGAAGCCCTGACATGGTCTGTTCTTTTTCACTCCTTATGCAAGGACACATCTTGTACAAAGCTAACACTGAGCATTAAAAGCATATTTCACTTCTGAGCGAAGTCATCCTGTTTGATTGGGTAGGGAAGAAGAAGAGGATGCAGCTACAAGAATCTGGTGTTGGGTCAAGGCCACTGGGGTGTTTTTTCCTCACCTCAGAACCTACTGCATTTATAGGCAAGTCTGAAGAAAAGTGAAGTTGGCACTAGCTGTCAAAATTGTACAGCCCGTGCAGTTGTACTTTTTGCTAAATGTCTTTAAAAAAAAAAAAGACATGGTGACTGTTTCTCAGAAGAAAAAAGGCCAACACATCCATGTGTACTCCAGTAGGGTGCAGCATGTTATACTGATGTTCAAGTACGAAATTATAAGCCTTAGCCTGAGCTCTTGAATTTAAACCCAGGTTCTGCTTTACAGCACTTGAAATCCAGCATGGTCCTTGAATTATGCTGGTCCTGGGCTTCTCTTTAGTTACATGGGCAGCAGGCTTCCCTAGTGCTTAGGCTTGTGTTCCACCAGTTTGTCGGTCACGCTTATGGACTTGCAGTACTTTTCTCTTGGGTAACAAACTGTTAGCCTAGTATTTTCTGTAGCTGCTGATTTTGGCCCAAATCGGAATGAAACGCTACTGGATGTGTTTAAAGCAAATTATAGTAGATTTCGCATGCTGGAAGCTGCATTGTTTGCAGAACAAAACAGCCAATCAAAAATGCTTTGTTATCACTCCATCTAGAAAGTGACATAAGATTTGGCTTTTGCTGACTTCTTTTTGTAATATATTGACACTCTGTTAATTTTGTATCATTCTTCCTGTCATTCTTTACTGGCGTACGTAAACTTGTTTCAGAAAAAAGTGCATCACTTTTGATGTTCAAGAGGTGTTTTTTGTTTTTCTAAATTATATCTGTTTTATGAATACAGAACCTAAAGAATGCATTGGAATGCCTGGAAATTCTATAAAATAACAATTTCCTACTTAATGAATCTGCTGTTGGATCTCTGATCTTGAGCTTAAGTGACTGGAAGATGAGGTGCTGTGGTGATGAGGGAAAGGAATCTGGACAGCTGAGAGAGCAGTGAAGCAGCATTTTTTTTCTGAACTGGGATATCCAGAAATAGGTGCAGGCAGTTGTTTAAATGTAGTATGTTCAGCTGCTATTATTTGTAACTCATCACCCATGCTTGTTTCTTTCAAACCATATTTAATTGCTTCAAGGACATGGAATTGGTCACTATTTGGCCAATGTACAAGAATGTATGAAAGCTTGCAAAACTTTTTTTTTTCCCTTTCCCCTAAACAGAACGTTTGCTGAAGATGACCTTGGAGGAAAGACGCAAAGAGTACTTGAGGGAATATGTTGCGTTGAAAGATATTCCAACATGGATGGATGAAATGAAAAGTAAGAATGAAAGCGATGGTAAGTAAAATGGGGGAGTCTTTTTAAATAGAGACTGTTTTCCTTGCTCAGCCTGAAGTTACTTTTAAGAGAGCCAAGACTCAGAAACTCTGTTGGTAACAGTGGCAGCCCTCTGTGGGGGCAGGAGTGCTTTATTGAGAGAGGTGGGGGGTGGAAAACACCAAAATACCTTAAAGCCTTGCTGGAATCCACTAATTTTGCAAGTACATGCAGTCATAACAACACTGATAGCCTTAGGTATGCAAAGTAGTTATTCTCTGCCTCAGTTTTTACTGTCTAGATATTTTCTAGATATTCCAGTGGTCAGCCATGCCTAGTGCACTTTGTCTTTAAAATTTAGCAGGTATCATGGTATGGGGAATCTGGGCAAAATGGTGGTTTTCTTATATGTGGAACAGTATTTCTTCCTCGTGATCCTACATGCTTGCTTGGGCTGAGGTGCACCAGCCTGGCATGGATGAACCCCTCTCTTCTTATAGCGTGTGGAGCATTATCAGGATGGCCAAGTAGAGTTGTCCAAATACTTGCAGTGAACGCTGTCCAGAAATGTGAATCTGATTCAATAACATAGATCAAGTAATTGAGGTTTAGACAGATGAGAATTTAATTGTTACAGTATCTTATTCTTTTTCTAGTTCTCCTTCATTCATGTGTGCAAAGAGGAGGGAATTCTTTGATGTGATTTCTTTCTGTTTTGTTTCTGTGTCTTGACTTGGCTTAATTTTGATTCTTGCAATCTAACTATGAATGTGAAGCGCTCACTATTGCAGTTTCTTTACTGCTGCAGATACAGGACTGGATTTCTGACCCTTTTGTTACCATTAAGTACTAATACTGGCTGATGTGAACAAGAGTGTAGAGTGATCTTGTGACCATGTCTGGCCATGGTCTTTATGATAATATTCCATGTGAGATTGTAGTACTTCCTTTATAGTCTCGAGGGGCTAACAGAGTTGCAGATACCAATGTCATAAGCAGATAATGCTTTCATCTCTTCCTAAAAGCCTCCTTAATGACTTCTGAAGTGAAAATATATATCAGAAGTTGCTGAGCTTTTAAACTCTGACATATTTTTATTACAACAGTACTCACAGACCTCTTTCTCCCATTATAGTAGGTCTTTGATATCTTGTAAAGAAGCTTGTCCATCTAGAAAACAAGGGCTGCATAAAAATCAAAAGATTACCTGACTGCTCCAAAGTTTGTTTAGGAGGTCTTTGACACATGAGAATATGCAGTCTGTCATGTAGTTGAACTGGGAAATTCTTTATCCTTCTTAGCCTAAGCTATGCTTTTATTATGACAACTCTCAAACTCAGTATGAGTTGCTGAAATTCACAAATCTCCTGCTACATGTCCTGCTGAACTTGACAAGGTGTGGATTTATGTTGCGATTGCTGTTACACCTCACATAAGCAAAATGTCAGTGTCTAATATGTGGGTATTGGATCATGGCAGTAGTGAATTTATTCTGTTGTAGATATTCTTGCAATCCCTGCTAGTATCCAGTGCTCTGCAAAAAATGCTGGAAGGCAGAAGTTGTTCAGAAACATTTCCTTTTCTGCTATTCAAGGCTTTTGTTAGATTGCATATTCAGGAGAAAATATCCTTAATTTCTTGTGTTCTTAGATATATTTATTGTAAATAAGCCATGTGGAATAGTGACCTTGTAGAAGGTTAGAGTACGGAAATGATTCCACACTTCAACTGATCTGGGCAATTAAAAGAAATCTGTGTTAAAGTGACTGTTACCACATTTGTTTCAAACTTTTGTTTCCCTTCAATGTTGACTCTACTCTGAAGGCATCAAGAGTATGCAAAGGGAGGAAGCTCCAGGTGTGCTGAAGTCTGTGATGACTTGAGAATTCCCTGCCCAAGTCCAGCTACTTTCTTCAAATGAAAGGCTACTTCTTGCAGTGACAAACTAGAGAGGTCTGAAGGAGGAAAAAATAATCTGTACGCTTGACAAGCCAAGACAGCAACTGATGAGGAATGTGGAAAAAGCTTTCTACCATTTACTTCAAACACTGTATACTGTGAATAAATGACAGATTGATTAGTAAAGTGTGGAGTAGCTGTTCAGAAAGAGTGATGAGGACAAGTCAAGAAAGGAACCAAGAGCAAATAAACTGAAGCAGGTGTGATCAATCTTCTGCTGGAGTAAGAATATGTAGGAGAAGGGGAGAGCCTCTGGGCTAGGTATAATGCCCACTGATGCACCATGCTGGAAACAAAAGGCGTTCAGTACAACACAAATGTTTGTACTGACGTAGGAATATGATTTTGTGAACAATACAAAGGCTTTATCGTACCAATTTTTAAATGTGAATGGCTTGCTGGAAGGTGTTGTGAGATTAGTTTGGCACCCGCTCTTGTATGGAAGTTATACAGGAGATTATTAAAGCCTTTGGAACTCCTGAAGCTGAAATGATTGAAAAACTTCCTGCTGGGAAGGAACCACCCTCAGACCCTTCTGATACCTCTGTCTGGTCTTTAACAAGAAGTTTGGAGAACATACCTTAGTTTGTGGAGGGAAGTTCCTTCCCCTGCTCCTCCTTTGCTCCCTGGTGTGAAGTGGTATTCAGAACCAAATTACAAACCATACCTGTAAAGCTTTGAGCAAGCTGATCTTAAAGTGAGTTATAAAAGGTCTGGAAATCTTAAGGAGTGTGGAATGTGTGACAACAAAGGATTCTGGGGAGTGAAATTAGGGAAATCTCAAAGGCAACTGACAATTCCTTTGTCTTTAGTGATTTTTTTTTTTTTATAGCAGCAAACATGTGAAAATGATGAAGTTGAAAGGAGCTGTGTATAGTTCAGCCTCAGTTTTACTCCTTTGCAACTAAAACAAAATCCTGTGATTTTATAAGTCATCTTATATGGATGTGGGTCTTGATGTGCCTTAATAGTTAAAGTTGGTTTGCATTTCGACATGGAATTTGGCCAATAACTTCTGATGCTTTTTGCTGTGAGTGGGGCAAGGAGTGATGTGGAATGGAAGGATATAATCTTGGCACCTGCTGCTCTGAACGGAGGGAAGCAAGCTGACACAGGCACGTGTGTTTCTGGGAAGTCTATGGTGTCAGCATCCCTGGAGTTTGACAAGCAACTTGACAGGCTGTGAAAGTGGACCTCAGAGATCAAGTACCATACTACTGTCCATTCTCCTTGCACTGCTGTTGTTTATGAGTGGTCCTTTTTAGCCTCAGAGGAGATGGTAGCAAGGGAAAGAGTCTCATGTCTATGAAACTTACTCAGGAGGAAAAGTTTTATCACTGTGAGAATATGAGGAACTGTCCTCTTCAGGGACTGAGAATGACCTTGTCATACAGGGCGAGGTAGGATAGATTTCAGTGCAGACATACTTTCTCCAACATCTCATCCTTCAGCTGTACTGAAGCCAGGCACTTCTCATCTGTTCACTTACGTACTTTGAAGAACAATTCCTTCCTGACAGCTTACAAATAATGGACTTTTTCGGTACCTTTGTTTCAATGCTGTTTATTGTATACAACCTTATGCTAGACGTCCTGTACAGAAATGGTAATTTGTGTTTTGTTATACTTGTTGAATAAAGAAATGATGTAGAGGAATAACTATTTTTTTTTTTTTTTGAGTTAAAAGTACTATATTTTTCTTGAGTACACAGTTATTCGTGAAGATGTCTCTAGGTTTCAGTGGGGAAACTTGGGAAAAGACTTCAGAAAACTTTTCCTTGAAACTTCTTCTAAAAATTGGGGTTTGGGAAGTTGTGTTGCTGCTGATGTCTGTTTATCAGTAGTAGATAAATGCTTTACATTAATGTAGTAACTCAAAAAATAGAATGCAAATTTAACTCCAGCATTTGACAGTCCTGCTGGACTGTCGTAGTTCTCAGGTTTTGTTGGTGCAAAGAAAACAGCAAATTCAGGTGATGTTTGCTAGTGGTAAGAACTACCTTTGATTCCTTTAAAAGGAAAGATACAACAACTTCTGAGACTTCTGTTGTTTTTATTTAAATGGTATGAAAGGTCTGCAGTCCCTTTTGTTTTAGCAAGTCTTGAAATACATAGATGTTCTAGCTGCCTTTGAATTTTCTTAATCTCTTACTTTAAAAAAAATGATATGGTTCAAAATGTGTTCAAATAATCTACTTTAACGCCAAAGGATTTATGTATAATGGTAAGGTTTGGGTTTAATAGCAGTATTGTTGTACTAGAAATCTGTAGATATCTGAAGTCACTGGGTTGACACAAGATTATAGAGACAAAGCAGCTGTATAAGCCACTCAGTGCTTAATGTCAAAAAGAAAGTTTATGATAATATTGAGCTCTATTGACCAGAATTTCTTGAGATTTCTAATTAACCACCAGTAATACTGTCTATTTCAGAGCTTTTCCTGTTAATGATATGCGTGTCTCTCCTGCAGGAACCATGAATCAAGGTGGTGATTGTTTTTTTACTGAAGTTTTTTTTTTTTTTTTTTTTTAAAAAAAGAAAAAAGGAAAGCATAACACAGAAACACTTCAGAAAGTAAGCTGCTTCCCGCTACAGCCAGAAATGTACTAGTAAGAAACAGGGTCTTGCTAAACTGTTGTTACCTCTAGTGGGTCGTACAGAAAAAGTAATTATGTTCTACAAGAACATTACAATTTTCAGAAGTTGTTTGCCAATGATGGGGATCTCTGGCTGTAATAGCTCTGCAAAACCATGCTTCCAAGATCATATAGTACCAACTAAACAAGTCCATCAGCTTGCATTATCTTCTTCCTTTTAGTGACTTGAACAACTGTCTTTAAAACAGATTTCTATCTGAGTGACAAGGAAGAAAGAAAATTGAGATATTTAGCTCTGCGTGATGCTTGCTGTCTGTCAGTCAATGAAAATTGTGCTTTTGCTGCTGGCACTGTTTGGTTAAGTTAGTAGTGCAAAAACTTTTCAGCTGAGTTAGTGTACAAAACTGGAATACCTTGCATGCCACAGTTCAGGATCTTCTGTTGTGGTCTTGAATGTGAATTTCAACTTCACTTAAACTAAGTGCTGTGTTTTAAATTATTTTAATGTTTTCTATATTGGATTAGCACTTCTAAACATACACCTCAGGTATTCTTTTCCAAAGATGGCTTTGCAATTCACGAAGATTGAACTTGCTCCCAGAGATATTTTCCATTTGAGAGTGAAGTGAGAAACAGTTACTTTGGGGAGTTGGTTTGGTTTTATTAGCAAGTATTCTTACTTAGTTGTTGGTGGTAACCCCGACATTATTAGATAATTCAGGTAGTAAGCTTGGGGGGGGAAGCTGGTGAACAAAAAGAACCAATGTTTATTCATTTGATTGATCTTGTAACTTCCTGGTGAGCAGCATGTATATAACCTTTACCGGATGGGCTTTCTGTCAGAGAAATAATGTTTGTTTTATGGTTCTTCTCAAAGAAAAATCTTGCTTTCTGTGAGGTGGTTATTAAAAAGCAAGAATTCAACTCTGTTTATATATATGTGTATATAAATAAAGAACACGTAATCCAGCGTGGCTAATTCTCTCTCTATAACAAGATAAGTCACTTGTCTTTGATTAAGATGATGACTTCTTTTAAAGCTCTGGTTCTGTGACTTTTTTTTTTTTTTGGCAAGTTGACATCATAACACACAGCATTAAACTGTACATGTCTGTGATGAAGTTGTCATTTTAAGGCCCTTTTCTATGCAGCTGAGAACCCCTTGTATTTTGATGTGGCCAACCATAGTTAACTATAGGAAAGGATGCTGCTGCCATCAATAAATTAGAATCCTTACCGAAGCTCCACAAGTGATCAGTGTGCTTTTAAGACTCCTAGTAGCAGAGGTACAAAGTCGAGTTAAACGTGTCTTTGCCAGGTGAAAAATAAACCTAATATTTAAGTGCTCTTAACTTGAATCTTGACCAGATTAATAACTTGTGAGCCTTTGTCCCATGCAGTAGGAGAACAAATCCTTTTTTGTAGCTGCTGAATGTCACTGTGTACTGAAGTTGAGTACGGAGGTCCCTAAGGAGGTACTAGCTGGAGTCAAAGCCCGGATGATGCCATGCATTATCAGCAGGTAGGCCTGCTTGGATTACTGGGAAGGATGGCTTTATCAGCAGTGATGCTGTGTGTGAGCTGGTATGTGGTGTTCCTTGAAAATGGCTGAAGTGTGGCGTTTTCCAAGTTCCAGCCTGGACTTTTTCTGTGGCTGACTTGTCTCAAATTCAAGGCTTCAAGGGGAAAGAAGAATACTAACTTTTTGAATGAGATAGCTGTTTGATGTAAGTGGATGGAAAAGCAATAGGTCATGTGTATCCATTTCCAGTAATTTCTGTTTATGTATCTGTCTGTTTTTCTTCCCTGATGGACTTCTTTTTCCTTTCCTTTTTTATTTATTTTATTTATTTATTTATTTATTTTTTGTATAATGGATTAACTCCCTTTTGCAAGATCAGATCTCCAAATTAATCTCTTGTCCTATGAAAACAGTTTCAATAAGTCATCTAGTTTTGCTCAGTATGGTAGTTTGGCTAAAACCTAAATCTATGATTTACGATGGATGGTAGCATATGTGCTCACAGTCTTTTGCAGGCAGATGTGAGCTGATGTGCCAGCCTGACTAAAAACTATGTGTCTCTGATTAGCTTGAGGCCACGATCAAGCTGTTAAATTGTACCCTTGTCAGGGCTGAGTAGTGTGGACCTGGTGCTGTGTTGACTGGTTACATGACTTTCAGATAACCTTCACTTCAAATACAGACCGATGTCCACCTGCAGAAAACTGGAACCTTCTTTTACTGAAGAAGAGAGCAGGCATTGCTTGCCTTGCTTCATTGCAGCTTAGTTGTGACAGACATTTATAAAGATGCTGAACTGCTACCTCATGTAGGACTTGCTGCCTGGGGCTAATAACAATTAGTGATCATGCAGGCTAGGCCTGCCAGCTGCTGCTCTCCACACGTGGGAGGCTCGCAGCAAGTCCAAAAGCACAACGGTATCTTTTTGGTGGTTAAACTCCCTTGATAAGGCAGTGGTGTCACTGATAGTTTAAGCTCATTGAGCTCTCTGAATGGTAGTAGCCAAATTTCATGCATAGCTGCTTTTGCTTCATGCACAATTAAACACACGATTACACGTGTGTTAAAAAGCTAATCACTGGAAACCAGATAAGCTTGATTTCCCTTTTCTAGTTCACTAGAGCCGAACTGCTCGGTTCAGTAGAGCCAACTTACTCACCACAGAAAAATGCCTATAACAGACAACTAACCTTTGAGTAAGTTGTTGTAGTACTTCCTACATGACGTGGTACAAGGCTTTCTCTGTGAGGTGGCATCTAGCTGATGTGTCACCAGAAAATCCAGCTGGCACAGAATTCATCAGCCCTGCAGGAAGGTCTGCATACAGATGTGTTTGCTACAAGGTGAAGAAAATGCTTTTCTGTGCTGGAGTGTAGGCTTGAGCAATCCAGTTGATGTTTCAGCTTTTATTTTCACAGTTTTAAAACCTCTGTAATTATAATTTTGTGTGGCTCTGTTTCACTAAGATAATTCTTATATAAATGGAGGGGGTTGAGCATCAGGTTTGTGCACAGCTAAAGTACTGAGGTTTGCAGCTGTTTTGTGTTAAATGGGCATGCAGAAGTGTGTGCGACCAAGAGCCTTCATCCAGGTTTCCAGTTGTTCTTGTGGACAGGATGCTGTAGAACTCGCATCTTCCAAAATTAAACCTCTCAGCATCGCATCATATTGATGTAGACAACACATTTATTTCTGCAAGTTGAAGTAGTTCTCTACACATCTTTGCAGGAGTAGCACCTTAAGAAGTCAAGCACTGAGTTAGTAAAGACTATTGTATAGTTTACCATGAGGAACCTCTCCAAAAGACTGAGTCCATCCGTAATGCAGATCTGAAGAAAGGGTAGAATTGTTTGCACATTCGTTTTACTTTAAAACTCCTGCCCCTGGTGTTTCTCACAAAGGCTTTTTTATGTGAATATGGGCCAATTGGATACTCTTCTTTACACTGATGAGTACTCTGTAAAGGTATTATAAGTTGCCTGTCATATTTGTGCAGCAACTGAAAAACTTTTAGTTAAAGCTCAGCCCGGGTTGGATTGATTTCTGTGGGCTTAGTGTCATTCTTTGTGAAGAAGGATCTGCTTAGAAAAAGACACTGTAGTGTTCAGTTCTCAGATGAGCATAGTGTGTGTTGCATTGCTATACTTTTGTGGGAATAGTTAATGAATCTCAATTAACTGAAAGAAAACCCCAGACCTAGTGGTGACTGCCACTGAGGGTATGGATCAATTATGTTTGAAGAAGTAGAGGCTATTTTTTTTCCCAACTTTTTTTTTTGTCAACAGAGCTCTAAGTTTAAGTGTGTCACAGGTAACTAAATCCAGACAACGTAAGGTGGTGCTCACTGAATTATGCCTGCAAGGATGTATGCTACAATGTTTTAGTGCTTTAGGTTTGGTGTGTCTTTTCCCCCCCTTTTAGAATTTATTTTATTTTATGTAAATTTGCAGAATAAGATGGAACTAAATATTCCTTCTAACTGTTAGTGAGTTGGTATTGCATTCTATTTCTGAAGACCTTACAGTAAGCAACTATGATTCTCAGTGCTACTGGGTATTGGAGGAGTCCTCTTGAAACACTTACAAGGCTTACATCTGTACCTTGCTGTTTGGATTGAAGTTATATTGTTTCTTAGGATAGTGAACTACTTTTTTTTTTCTTTCCCCTCAGGTGGGGGAATGCTGCAAGGTAAGCATGGCCCAAGTCTAATGTCTTCATGCAGAAGATCTTTTTTGTACTTGCATAAAAATGTACCTATCTGTACCCCTGGTACTAGAAAACTGAAGTCCTTCTCCCATCTCTAAACAGTGTTGTCAGTGTATCTCATGCAGAGATGTTCCTGGATGCCAATTGTGTGAAATGTTTGCAGGCAGTTGCGCGGGAGTTATGTAGTTTGCCGGTAGTAACTTCTTATTTCCAAGCTCCACAATAAGTACTACAGAAGATGTAATGCTGAACTAGAGAAACGGTTGCTTAGCAATGTAGTAGGAAATTTGTATGACAGAGAATGTAGAGTAAAAAATGTCTGCTTAAAAAGCTAATGAATTTGATTGCATACTAAAAGCTTATTTTAATTCTGCTTGATGCTGCATGTGTTGTGTACGCCTACTGAGTTTATACTTCTAAGTGTATAAAATAAATGCTGCCGAAAACCTAACACCTGGTCACACATAAAAAGGCATTGCTTTTTCCCAGCCAATTTCTAAAGTTGACTGGAGTAATACTGTGGTAGTGTAAGTTTTGGATGAAGATTATCTCGGGAAGTACTGGACTGATTTGGGCATACCAGTAATAGTGGTATGGATGCTGAGACATTATCAAGACATCGATCTTGCAGTTAAGGTGATCTGGTTTGTCTTTGAAGGAGTCTAGTGAAGTAGCATCACCCATAGTCTTTCAGCTTTATTTAAAAAAGTATGAACATATTTCTCTGATGCCATAAATAGTAGTGGGAAGAAGTATGTGGTTTTTCTCTCTCTATGAATTCTCATTGTTAACTACAAGTTCTCTGGAGTAGAGACAATCATACAGGGATTGGGTTGGAAGTGTTGCTGTATAGTTCATGTCTTCATGTGGCCTCAGGTGACTGTTTAATGTACTTCTTACAGAACAGTAGTGAGAGTTGGGCTGCAGGATCTGTGTACCTAAGTACTTGGTATCCCTCAGATCCAGGTACTGACTAATCAGGCTCGGGCAAGAACTTCGTAAATATGCTATGTAACAGCGTTGTTATTCCAATATATTGTCACAAAGCCTCAAATCCCTCTGAAGCCTCACACTTAGGGGAAAAAATAAAAATAAAAAACAACACAAGATAGTTACTGAGTGAGTTTCTTTAAATATGCAAAGCACAACTCCTTCTGAGTTTTGGCTAAAGCAGCAGCCTTGCTTATGTCCCCTAAATAGTGAAACCTCAAGGTAGAGAAGCAAGCATAGCAGCTGGATGCTGACTCTCCAAGTAAACAAAAATATCCTAGGGCCTCAGCCTACTTATGTTGCGTCTTTGCGCTGCCACTGTGCGTGGCACAGAGGTGAGGAGACTTTGATTTATGAATTGACAGCTGTGTGTCCCTGCAGACCAGATCGTATCACAAATGCAGGCTGAGAATGTATTTATTTTCTTGTTCTCCCTGTTACTACTGCTTTCTCAAACTTTGTTCTTGGTATTTTATTTCTGCATTGCATACAAAGTCTTCCATAGTTTCTTAGGAACTTCATGAAAAGGTCCAGCCTCTCTGTTCTTTAACCTTCCTCTTCTCACAGACTTAGAGGGCTAGTCTTGCCTCTGTCTTGTTTTTTGGGGGTATACAAAACTGTGGGGTAGACTGAGGAGATGTAGGAACATAATGCTGCAAGGACTACCCAAGACCTCTGTAACACCAGAATAAATGCCTTGTGTGTGAGCATTGCATGGATTGTTAGGAATGTCGATTTCTTATTCTTGTGGTATACCCCTCTCCATCTCTAACCTGTGATGTAGTCCTCAGTGGCTTCCAGTTCCATAATATGGGTGAAAAGGAGAGGCTTTTAATTACCAACCTGTTTGTGGGCTGCTGATAAATGTGTATTAACGTGGATTGGAGGAGTTACTTTGGGGCTTTTTGCAGTATGCCTCCAGAGGGATGTTGTTTAGAGCACTTAGGGTGTAGTTTGTTGGATGTGGGCTGCATGGTTAGCCAGCAGATACCCAAGTGATGTTCACTTCCTTAGCTGGGGATATTTGATAGCTCCAGAAAACCCTCAGCGGGAGATACCATGACCTCCTGGCCTCGAAGCTGGGGCAGGTGTGACTTCCACGTGGTCTGGGAACACTGCAAAGCTGGGAAGTGTGGTTGGTACTCTAGGTCGGTCACAGAGGAGATTAAAAGTCTGGAGCATATCCTCTCCAGGCTAGACCCCAGCTTTCCCAGCCTCTTGTAGAAGAGAAGTCCCGGATGGGACCTTTTGTTTTAAAAATATGACAAGAGGGTGTAAAAGGGACAGAAAGCAGCTCCGACCTTCTCAGCAATGTGCTGTGACAGGACAGGAAACCATGGGCACTACATGAAAGAGAAAATTCTTTGAAAATAAGAAAGCACTTGATTCCCATGAATCTCTAGAGGTCCCATCCAACCTCATCCATTCTGTGTTTTGTGGTGTGTGTGCCCCACTGGCTTGGCTACAATCCTTGGCTAATCCAAGTACTTGGCTAATCCAGTACTGCATCTGTGAATGCTTTCCTGTGATGATCAAACACGTGGAAATAATGCTTATTTTGATTTAAATAAGCAATTGCCTGTCCTGTACAATCATCCACTGTTAGTAGGAGTGAAGGCAGGCACGTAATGTGATTTTTGCAATCTGGCTTTCCTAAAGCTCTGTAAGTGTATGCAGAAACAAATGTAATGGAAAGCTGTGGAGTTAGTAATTGCTGATTGTTTGTCATTTTTAATCTGTACAAGACACTTGTAAAACAAAGCATGGGGAGGAGGGGTTAGAAGCATTGAGGACAAGCATGCTGAATATTTAGTAGGATGGTTGCTTCACCGTTTCTGGTGGTTAGACACTAAAATTTGCTCGACTCCTTTGTTTCTTCAGCAGCCCATGTGAAGAAAAGTGGAGCAGTGTCCTAATCCAGCCTTCTGTTGGATTCTTCTGGGCGTGGAAGTGTTGGCCTCTGCCTGGGGTCGATTCTGAGACACGCATCCCTTTACCCAGCACTGCTCACGGATCCTGTTATAGATTTCTGTGGGAGAAAGCACTGTGGGGATATGTTTCCATAAGTAGCTGTTGTGGCAGGGGAGAGAGAACAGAGATTTTTGTTTTCTTGGAAATAATTTATTTCCTTCAGCAGTGAATTCTACAACTGTCTATAAATGATGAAACTCACCCATTTTCAGCTTTGTTGCTTGCAGTTTAGTCTGTTGCTCTTATTTTTCTGAACTAGAGGAAAACACTGAGAAATAGGATTTGTTAAAGAAAATTTAATTGTAACACTGCAGGCTTTTGAGACTAGCCGCAGTAAATCCTTTTCGCTTCTTCATTCTTTGATTTCTTCTCCTATCTGCTTTTGCTCAAGGAATGCCACAAGCTTTCTTTGTCAAAGGTATTGCTTTACACCATGTGTCTTTAATAACTGTTTTTTACTACTGTGTGCATACTCTCATTATCAGAGCTGAAAAATTACAATGTGTTTTTAACAGAAGCTCTTCCAGCTGCAGGTTTTTCTCCTCCCTTTGGTTGCAAGCTCTTTGGTATTGTGGCAGGGATTCCTGTAATTGGATGTCTGAGACAGTTTGAAAAATTAAGATGCTTTAAAGCGTACTAAAGGTAAAAATTCTGTTCTGCTAAATTGCAGATCGGGTGTTAGTCAACATGGGTTACCTGTGATATCCTTTTGAACTTGAATCTAAATCTTGATTACTTCTTTGGGCAAGGGTGGGGAGGGAATACTTGAGAAGACAAAAGACCAGGTGAAGGATACTATATATATATATTTTTTTTAAGGGGGCAAAAAAAGCAAGCTGTGTTGAAGTATCCCTTTCTATACTGAAGGTGATAATTTAGTGGGGAAAAGAGTGGTTTTCTGATCAGAGGGGTTAACGTACCCACTGAAATTCTTAACAAACTCTTGGTGGAAGTTTTGCAGACACTGGGTGTTTCAGCAGTGACTTGGTTTGGGTTGGTTTCCTACGGGTGTTAGGGCTGCGGTGTGCTTCTACGTTGTCATCCCAGCGTGTTCGTGCCTTTGATGAGGGCTCCCTCTAGTGAGCTGTTCGGAAAGTCCTTTTTCTTCCAAGCTCTGAAGTACTTCTCACTTTGGTTCAAAGTACAGTTCTTCTTCGCTAAATCTAATACAGCATTTTCTGCACATATGTAAGATGCACCTGGGTGCTGGGATTGTCCTGGTCATTTGGTGCAAGCTGGAGGGAGCTACAAGCGAAGTAGAGGGAGAGGACTGCTCTGTCTGGCCTCTGAGCTGGTGTACTTCATGTTTGGAGAAAGATGTGGATAGAAAGAGCTCAGAGATGACACGAGTATGGTTGAAGGTCCAAAGGATGTGACCTAGGTGAAGAAGCTAAAAAGGGAAACTAATTTCTCAATGAAAGAGCATGGAAGAAGGAAAATGCCAGTGGTGAGTGGAGAGAGGACGGGGCACCAGATGTGTGCATGAGGATACAGCAGGTGGGCTTCGCTTGACAAGCTTTTATTGACAAAGCACTTCAGGATAAGTTAGTGCAGTCTGTTTACAGCTAATGCTTTTTAAAATCAAACTTGAAACCCTTGAGATAAAACAGGTAGAAATACTATGCAGAGGATTTCTGTGCACAGGTGGTTGAGCTGCAATTTGAGGAATTTGTTTAAAAGAAGTAAATTTGTTTAAAAGAAGTAAGAGCAAATAGCTCGTGGTTATTTAATACACACTACTTGGCATGCTTGGGAACATCCTTGCAAACAAAGCCACCGTGATATGAATTGAACATTGTTTATCGTATTGGTTGGGACCCTCTTCCTCGTCCACCTTGGATTAAAAATGTAAGTGTGCCACTACTGGATCATATCAAAGGTCTGCATTAGCCCAGTGTCTGCTGGCCAGCTAAGGCTGTCAACAGGAGACTGCAGGAGCTGAGAAAGCAGATGAAAATGCTTTTCAGGGATACTATTTTAGCTTCCATCAGCCTGTAGCTATGGGTATCTGTGGTGGTTTTACTGTGCTAGGCAGCTGAACACCACAACCGCTCTCTCACTCCCCCTCCTCAGATGAGGAGGGGAAGAAGCAAGGGAAAGAACAACTCACGGGTTGAGATAAGGATAATTTAATTAAAGGGGAAAAAAATATATATATAAAGGAAATATTATTAATTAATAATTCAACTAAAGGGGAAAAGGGAAAGGGAGGGGGAAAGGGAACAGCAAAACAAGTAAAGGCTATGTGGAAGTGCAGAGGAAAGAAATTATTCTCTACTTCCTGCAAATGAGCGATGCCTGACCATGTCCTTGAAGCAGGGCCTCAATGCATGTAGCCGGTGTTCGCGAGGAGGACAGATGTTTTTGCAACAAAAGCCCACCCCTCCCCTCTTCCTCCTTCTTCCACCTTTTATTGCTGAGTGTGACATCATATGGTATGGAATATCTCTTTGGTTAGTTTAGGTCAGCTGCCCTGGTGATGTTTCTTTCTCACTTTTTGCCCACCCCCCAGGAGGGTTGGAGAAAGTCCTGATACTGTGCCAGCACTTCTCAGCAGCAGACACAACACTGGTGTGATAACACTGCTGTTCTAGCTACAAGTGCAGAGCATGGCACTGTATGGGCTGCTGCAGGGAAAGTTAACATCCCAGCCAGACCCAGTACAGTATCTTAATCTAACAGCAGCATCCTTGTGCTTGATGTCTTCAGATGGATGTGGCGATATGGATTTGTCCAGCTGCTGTTTTACCTTCTATAACTCTTTGCTATTAAATTTGTGGAAGAGTATTGCATATGGTAGAGGGGATACTTTTTTGCCTTTTAAATCTTTTGGATTTATTTGAACCCTTCCTAGTTATATTGTGAAAAACAGTAAGCACTTAATCATTTTGCTTTCTCCAGCTTCCCTGGTAATCTCTTTTTTCTGCTCTGCAGAATCCAGACTTCTGGTTCTTCTCTGCACTTTCAGTTCAGCAATGGTTTTGCTGATGTGAAAGCAGAGTTGCACGTGGATGTGGGTGTTGTGTGGGTTCATGCAGTTGTGTAATGACTCCTCCCTCCTTTCCTCTTCCATCCTGTTACATAGAAAGCAAAGCTGTCAGGATAAGAGCTTGATACAGAAGTGCATATGCATTACTGGACAAAAAGTTAGACAACCATACTTAGGTATGACTTCAAACAAATGTCATCTTTTTTTTCAATAGCATTTCATTATGTTACAAATCAGTCAGTGCACGATTGTATTAAATGTCCCTTTGCATTCTGTCAGCTAAACACAAAAACAAGGTGAGGGTAGATTTTGATTGAGCTGAGTTGACTGACATATTGTCAAAGCTAACTGTTAATTTTCTGGAGGAAAGGAAGAAACAGTGTTCTGTTGTAAGAAAATGGTCAGAGGAGAGATGTGGTTAGTTCATTGTCCTGTTTCAACAGCTAATGTCAGATGCTCTCGGAAGTGTCTAATGAAGGGGTAAATGTATGGTGCTATTACCTTGCATTTTCCTTAGCCACGTATTGTTTGTACCTTGGAGGTCTTCTATGCTAGAAGTAATATCCTCCTAATTAATAGCTGCCGAATAAAGTTTCTTTTTATGGATTTATCCAATTCTTTCTTTGTATGCAAGTATATTTCTGGCATTCACAAAAATGAGTGGGATAAAGAATTACAGTGTTTTTCTTAGAAGTCATTGCTGTTGGAAGAAGGCTCTCCTGTCTCATCACATACGGCAAGCTCACCCATACTTGCCTGTTCAAGTTAGAATTGGAACAGGCTCCCCAGGGCAGTGGTTGTGGCACTGAGCCTGCTGGTGTTCAAGATGCGTTTGGACAATGCTTTCAGACATAGGGTCTTATTTTGGGGTTATTCTATGTGGAGCCAGGAGTTGGGATTGATGATCTTTGTGGGTCCCTCCCAGCTTAGGATATTCTCTGATTTTGGTTCTCCCAGTGCTCTGTCAGTAGACACAATCGTGCTTTTTTTCCTCTGTTTGACTGTTTTCCTTACAAATGAGTGCAGTACTACTTCACAGGTTGTAGGTAAACTTTTTTCCAAGCTCAGTATAAATCTGACACCAGTAATTTTCAAATATGTCACTTTCAGTGCACTTGGCCTAAATAAAAGTGAGGTTGTCATTTTGCTTTCCTGTCCTTGGGATTCCTTTTGGATGAAACTTTCCCCACTGCTGCTGTCTGCTCTCTGAAAAATTAATCTCCCTTCAACTTGCATGAGTTTCAAGGGTTTATTTGCTTCTGACCCAATCACATAATCTTCATGGAATACCTGAGATATTGCACTTCACCTGCAGATCGAGTTCAATCGTAACCATGACTGCTATCTGTTCACACAATGGACATAGCTATTTGCACAAGTTCTGAGATTAAGAAAAAAATAGGTATCAGAACTGTGAGAGTGGGGTAAATCAAAATGACCAAGTTAATGCTGTTTATTGCTGCTATATTACAGCTCACCACGGTGTGTGATTTCCATTTTTTATTTTAGGAGCACCTCCCAGTTAAGCCCTCTTTTAATTTATTTTAAATGCATGTGTGACATGGGATAGGAGGTGGGGGCAGAGCCTCCCTGTGGGGGAGAGGAAAGCCCTAGAAACAGTTTCACCAGGCATGCAGAAGCCCAAACAAAGCAGAAGCTGTATCTCATGCTAAAGAGAAACAAACTTTTTTTTTTTTTTTTTTTAAAAGTTATTTAATAATCAGGGTTTGCTTCAAACTGGTGATCTGAAAGCATCCAGGCTTCTAGTGAAGCTGTTCAGTTGGTATGTGTTCAGCTCTTGCTTGTGAGCAATGAGAGCTGTGGCGAGGAGACAGGAGTGCTTCTTCAAGCAGAGATATCCTTCCTTCCTAGACAGTCTATAGTGCTCAGTTGGATGATCCTGAAAACCTTTTAGTGCCTCTTAAATTTTTCTGTGTCTATGCTGAGATTTCTGTAGAGGTCATAAAATTCAGTCTTAGTCTGTTTGCTTTTTTTTTTTATTATTATTTTTTCCTGAAACTCCTATCCAGAGTCACAGACAAAATTTTCTGATCTTGGAGTCAGAAGTACCTCCACCTAGAACTGAGATGGACTTTGTAATAGTCTTGATGTAGCTCCTTAGTTTTGTAGGACTGGAATCTATCTGAATTTTCCTGGCTTTCCAACTGTTCCGCCTTCAAGATGCATTCTGGACAACCAGTGTTGAGACAGACTTGCAAGTCTGATTTGCTTGGCAGGCAGGTATTCTTCCCTCCAAAGACTTCCCAGGGATGTTTCTAAGGTTATGGGCACAGCTCTTGTCTGCTGTGTCTTCTAGTTGGGTATCTTGAGCATCAGTACAAGGTGGGGATAATGCAAATTCCTGTTCTGTATCTTGTATTGAGGACTGGTGTTACGTAGCAACCACTTCAGAGGGTTTATTTCTTGAGGAGGATGTATGTACAGCTGTTTCTTTAATAGAGCAAGAAATACTCCCATTATGCCACAAGTGTAAGGTAAATCTGTCACTGCTAGGATTTTTATTAATGCATTAGTATGTGCACATGCTGTGTGGCCTTTGTGAAATATGCAGTACTCTGGGATTGCTGGCTTGTCCTTGCTGGGCCATGAATTACAGTATGATACCTGCAGCATTTGAGTTTCTCAGGCTTATTTGACAACAGTACAGCATTCTTAGTCACAGATCTGAGATTACAGAATTACCTTGGAAAGAAACTTTGCAGTAAATGAGTGTAGTTTTTTAATTTGAGTAGATAAAAACCTCTGTGGTCGAGGAAGAGATAAGAGATGAAGCCAGAATTGAGCAGGAGAAGAAAATATCCCCAGTAAGATACCAGTTTGGCTTTGTTAGGAAATGCTGTATGCCAATCCCAGAGATGTAACAGCAAAAGAAAAACAGTTCTCTCTGACAACTGTTTGTGTTACGTCAGGGTTACTTTTTAATCAAGGGCTTATAAGTAGACTTGAGTGTTCTCCGCTGAGGGTGAGATTTGGCTCTCCAAAACTTCTATCAATCTTAAGCACTTTTCTGTAATAACCAGAATGAGATAGCTGAGGCCAAAATCCTCTCTTAAATCAGCGCGCTTTTTTTTTTTTTTTTTGTGTAGGGTGTTGGTATAAATACCCTAACATCCAAAATGTACTTGATAAATAAATTTAAATGGTTTGTATTGGAGAATTCGACGTGTTGGTGATGTTAGCCTGTGGTGCAGAACTTGAACACAAAGTAGAGGGGAGAGAATTATGGCTTGTGTGTGTTAAACTTGGCATTATGTTCACTGGGGTGTACCTACTTGGCAGTAGGATGTTCGCTGGGGAAAGATGGGGAAAACTGTCCTGCTTGCTAACAGAACATCCTTTCCTTGCTAACAGGAAAGCAGATAATAAATCACAGTGTAAATCAGTCAGATGTTTGTTTTTATTTTAATATGACTAAACAGCTAGCTGCAATGCTTACCGTATGTGGAAAAACTGAGGAACAGTGTATTAAACAGCATAATGTTTGTTAGTTTAAGATAATACAAGATTTTTAATAGGATAAAAAAATCTTGGTACCTCCTGTATAGAGATACTTTTTGTCCTAGCTAAGGTGTTGCGGCTGATCTGGTCATCAATTGAACAATAATAACTTTAGGAGCCAAATAGAGGAATAACATTCATGAATACACACACTTCAGTACAAAACCACCTTTATGCTAAATATAAGTCATAGTGGCAGTGCATCTTTTTGCTGGAGGTGACGTGGACTTCTCACTGTGCATGCAATAGCTGATCTAAGCCAGAATTGAGTAAGACTTGTTGTTTTGGAGAGGCTGAGATAAATGGTGATTTCTGATACCTGTTGTTTGTGCTGAAGTTAAAGCAACATCTAAAATAAATGCCACTTATTTCTATTTGTGGTTGCTTATAATGCTGACGGATTGGAGCAGATATACTCTAACTTATGGAAATTGATTAAAGTGAAGGTTGATCAGAAATCTTTGGAGCCAGATTTGTTTTACATTGCTTCCACTCTTGCTAAGTCTTCCCTTCAGTTTGTTTTACTTTAAGGTAAATATTTGTTTTGAGGTTTGAAAACTATTCCCCTCTTACATTGTCACTTCAGAGGCTCAGTTCTGTTTCTGGCCAACATATGAGTTTGAGCCTCTTGAGACCTGTAAAGAACTAATTTAAAACAAACAGAGAAACAAAAAATAACCACAACCACAATCTTTCCTTCTCTCCTTACTTCTTCTCTAATGACTTGGGTGTCTTGCAGTGAAAAACTGCTGAACTTACTGGTTGATAAGTGTGCGTGGAAGTATTTGAGGTAACTGAACAATTTTACAGGTAGTATGAGGCTAGGGAAGTGAATCGGTGATGCAAAATTACTAGTTTACCAGCATATGGGACTTACTATGACACTGTTCAGTAAGGAATCCATCTGAAAGCTGATTTATGTGGAGTCTTCAACCTCCTTCTAGTAAAGCAGTTGATGGTGGCCAAGCTCTGAGTTGAAATTTACTTGTGTTTTTGTTTAGATTTTTATTCTCCCTGCTGCCTGCTGTGTCAGGACTAGTTCTCAGTGGTGGGGCTGTTGGCAGGCTGCATGCTCAGTGCTGTTAGACAGATCCTGAATAATTCTGGGTTGGACAAATTATTGCTGAAGTGGGAGGATTGTTTTAACTAATACTTTTTTTTTTTCCTATAATTTTGTACCCTTGCAACTACCAAGGAAAAGTATTTGATGGAACTAGCTCCAAAAAAATGTGTATGTGCATGCTGTTCTTTAACCAAAAGATATTTCAGTAGCTTTGTACCTGCAAGCAAGCTGGCGGTGTGGCTGCAGGGAGGAGATGCTGGAGTCTGCGTGCTGCTGGTGCCCTCGCGAGGCCAAACTACAAAATGTCACGGTCCTGTGGCTGGAACTGCTGGGACTTGCTCAGAACTTGTAAGTAGTCATTTTAGAGCTACTTTTGTAACCTGGTTTTGTTACTTTCTTGTCCCATAGGTGAAAATGCTAAGGAAGATCAGCAGGGGAAGAAAAGCCTGAGCGAGAAAGTCTCCCTGTACAGAGGTGATATCACATTGCTTGAGGTCGATGCCATCGTCAATGCAGGTAGGTGGTAAATAGTTTTATGTTGTTACGGCTTGAAAATCCTTTATTATTATTATGAAGATATCTACGTTGTGAGCGTGAACTCTAGAAAGCTGCATAAAATGGCTGTGTGCTGTGGAAACCTGTTGGAAACTTTTTCCCCCGTTTATCTATTGCATCTGTTCAACTTGTGTGCCTTTACTATGAGAAGGATTATATTGAAACTTGAATATCATGGTCATCGGGGGAAAAAAACAGTTTTGCATACATTTTTTGATTTAGCTTGTATAGCTTCACAGTTGACAGTAGCAGAAAACTGAACTTTGATAGTAAACTACTGCAGTACATTAGTCTGTTTTTCAAATCAAGCTGTCTGTAGATTAGATAATGTAAAACTCCTAACAATATGGTGATAGGAGAAGTGGCTTACTGTTTTCTGTGGTTGAAATACTTGCTTTCTTGTAGGGAGATTGTGTCTTTAGAATTTTTGATTGACCTACAGAGCTCTAAATGTTCTAAAACCTCTTATAGTTTAGTGACTGTGTGTCTGTGCACATGATTGAAGTGAAGAAATGTTTAGCAGCATCTTGTGACAAAAAACATATGCAATTTATTTCTTTGTATATTAGGCTATAGTAACCTAATTTGGCTAGTTGGGACAGACTATGGGAAGGTTCCCCCCTGCATCCTCCTGTTTGCATTCTTATCTTTGCTCCCTACCCTGAAAAGCGCATGGTTTATGTCTGTAGGCTGGATTTTTTTTTCCTAGTACATGGCTGGCCTTGTTCTTAATAGTTAGGAGTACTGGATCCTTTATAAGAACCAATTTTCGATATTATTTATTGGAAGGAAACTTACTGCATTCTCTGTAGTGGAATAAAGTATGGAGATTTTGTAGCCAATGCAGCCTTGGGGATGTATTTTGCCTACCGTGGTAAAAAGCTATGTGGAGATGGTTCGTGCCTTTTGTAAAAAACATAGAAATGTTTACTTATGCAGCATGGAAGTTAATACCTAGTTTCTTGGATTCCTTTTTTTTTTTTTTTTTTCTCTCTGCGTAACTCCACACATGGAGACATGCTAGTGGGTTACTGGAGTGCATGTAGACTCATTAGTTACTTGTTGGGGTTCAAAAATTTTAAAGTAAAGATGTTATTGGCAAATAAAAGTTGCTGTTAATCTTCCAGTTAACTGATATGTAAAAGCCTTTCTATATTACTATGCAGTAGCATCCATGTGGTAATGTGATCCTCTCTTCACTGTTGGGAAGACCTCTGAAGTTTTAATCTTAATATTTTTCCTGACTATTTCAAAATGACATTTCCTTGAGTACTTTTGCTGACTTCTTTATTGTTCTACAGTAAGTAAATATTAGCATACTTTTCTTGATTTATATTTACATTGTCTTTATTCATGGATCCCCCTCGCATCACAAGTTGGAATTGGTTGCAGAGTAGCTTTGAAGTGGAAATACTTCACTTTTCTTGCTTTTGTAATGTCCTAAACCCTACGTTCCCAGTTTGGAAATGATTTATTCCTAACCAGAGTGAGGATCCGTTTTCTGGCTTCTGCAGAGTTACAGAGATGGTAGCTGAAAAAGGGAGCTGATGTATCATTTTGCTAAAATCAGTGTCAATTACATACCCCCATTAGTGTGTTCATTTTTGAGAAAGATTCCTTAATTTTTTCTTGATAGCGATTGCATTGCAGACAGTAGTTTAAATTTGTTTTGTCAGGGGTGTCCTGTTATGTTAATTTCCTATCGTCCTTTTTAAAAGGCTTCTATTGAGATTTGTATAAAAACTTGGCTTTCAGTCTTATCCTTTTTTTGTGCATTGGTTATTACACTCCCACTCCAAGCTGGGCATACATGTGTTTGGGGAAGGGAGAGGGGGCCATTTGGTCCCACTGCCCCTTTCTTCTTTAAACCCATTTTATTTGTTCTGCAGGCAGTTCCTGATGGAAGGCATTTCTGTGGAGCAAACGGGTGGGGGGCTTGGGGTGGGGGGGAAGTTCCAGATAATATTGGAACAAGTTTCAGATAACATCAGAATACTGGCACCATAAATGAGCAATAAGAACCCCCACCTTCAATCTATCTTAATGTTTTTGAGCTTCTAAGGTACAGCGTGGATTTAGGGAGTAAGTCTTTCTGTTGGAAATTAAAATTTAGTCCATAATAAGTGGTGCATGGCCTGAGTTGTGGCTCTGAACAAATTGCTTCCTTCTGCCTCTGCTTGCCTACTGCTCCTATATATGGAATATATGTTAAATTACCCTTTTAATTAGTACAGGGGGAGGGAGGATGGTACCTTTATAACATATTATGTGGTAGCTTTTAAATTTTGCATAGATACAGGAGTTGTGTTTTGAAAGTGGGTGTGATTGTATGTGTCCATGTAGTCAGATACATTAAATCGCAGTTGATCACCTGCTGACCTCAATTGACTTGCAACCTGTTGAACCTTGCTGGCCAAGTTCTAAGATAAGATGAGGCATACTACTGTGCTTGTGAGTTTGTGTTTACTACAAGCATGATAAAGAAGAAACAATTATGTGGGAGTGGGGGGAAAGGATGACTTTTCACTTTTATTTGACTGGAGGGATGACTTGCAGAACACTAGAAGAGATGTTATTTCTTAGCGTTGAAAGCTATTCTCTGTACTATGCTCTTGTACAAATACCTAAGGAGAAATTTTTGATCTACACAAAAAAAGGAACACCGTTACTCTATTCTAGTCGGTATGTACTGTTAATAAGTCTATATTGTTATCTGTAAATGAGCAACTAGCCAGTTCCTACAGTTAGAGCAACTAGGCTGCTCCCTTTAGTGAACAGTACTTGAGTACTGCAGTAGTCTCAAATGTCCCTAAATTTGGGGGGAAAAACTCTCAAAAAGGAATCTTTATTGAACAGAGAAAGTAAATGGTAAGTGAAATCTTGGTCTGATAAATTGCAAAAAGAGTTAATGAGGAAAATAAATGAAGGTTTTTTTTATATCCCTTTTCTACTAACCTCCAAGGCTGAAATGTAGTTGCTGAGCCCCATCCTGCTCAAGATGAGGCCCTCCACAGGGAATGCTCTATGTATCTGCAGGGAGGATGGAAAATGCCAGTGTGCTTGGGAAGTGAATTACGTTCCCAGTCTTCCACAGATTTTTAGTTTGCATCGTTTTTCTTGCTGTATGTCCCTGTCCTAGTACTTGAAGTATATGGAATTGGAAGTTTCTTGTTTCATATTAAGTCTAATTTCTTGTTATTGAAATATGCTTTTCCTCCCTCAAGCTTTTTCCTTCAAAACCACATTTAATATGGTAATATTTTTCTTAATTTTCTTAACTGGATTTTCTTCTGGACTCTTTTGCCCCCCACCCTTGACCTAGAAATATATAATGTTTAATTTTGAGACATCCCATTTTTCTCATGTCCAAAATTACGTGTCAAGGTAGAAGGACTATGCATTGAAACAGTGAACTGAATGCATTATCAGGGAGTTATGCTCAAACCAATGTGTAAGTGTAGACAGTGGCTGAACTATGTCTTTCCACATAAACAGCTTGTTAATGTGCAGTCAGTCACTGGAGTTGCCTAGAACTTGGTGCTTAATGAACAGGTGGGGAAAAAGGATGAATTCTAATCTGGAACAGATCTGACACCAGGCAATTTCGCTGATTGCTAATCCATTTAATTTGGCAACTTAATTTATCACACAAAATGTTCATCTTGTAGCTTCTGAAGTTAGAAATTACTTCAGCAGTGGCCTGTCTGAAAATTATAAAGGGGTTAGAGTTGGTAGCTGACCCTGAACTAGCATTGCAAGTACACTGATTTCCCCACCCAACCTTAAGCTCCCTGTAAGATTTTGCAAGGGGTATGTACATTTATCAGCACTGGATTTTCATCTGAGCTAAACACAGAAATGGTTACTTGGACTGGGAGCTTCCTATTGAGTCTGATGTCTAGTTAGTATGCTTTCTGAGCACATTTCAAAAGCTTTACCTGGAGTGTGCAGGTAGGGGACCTGAAAACTTGTATTGAAATCAGTCATCTGGCATCTGCCTGCGTAACTTGTGCTGCTGTAATTTCCTCTGGGAATAGAACCATTAATGCTTACAAACTGTTGTTAATTTGGTTTTTATCTTTAGTGTGAGCAAGCCGGGGTGTTAATCAAAGGTTTCTCAAGTTAATTTACTGTTGGTGCAATTATATTTATGTATATAACCCCAGATTTATTTATACATATATTTCCCACTTATTTATCAGAAAAGTCAACATTAATTGTTGCGGGAATCAGTCACTCTCCATCACGGCATCTGTGAGAAAGCTTATTAGTGCTTTCTGTGGCAAATATGTTAAATATGTCTGAGTAGTAGACATGCTTAAACTTTCTGACTGCTTTATTTTGTCTCATCTGACTTCAGTGTTCCTCTCTTTGCTGTAATACTTGTTTGGTTTAAAACTAAAAGTTTTTGTTAAGTGACAGTGATCAACAGAATGAAACCAAAGAAAAGTACATGCAGAGGATATACTGTAATTTAATTCAGATAGGTTACTTTAGCTGTTGTCTTGGTCAAACAACTTTTGCTCTAAGGATGTGACAAAGGCTTAAGATGGAGGAGACAAGCTCAGGCACTGCAGCAAATATGGTCACAGTGTAGTTTGAAAGTATCCCAACTTTAATGTTACTCATATCTGAAAGGAGGAAAAAAATGAGCAGTGATGCTATAGACAGATGGCAGGAAGGAACTTTTTTTTTTTTTTCTGGAGTGCATGGGGGCATGGGGTGAAGACGGAAATAAATTGCAATTGGTTTTAAAGTGCACTTTTCTCTTAAAAAAAAAAAAAAAAAGGCATTAGATAGTGACTGTGTGTGGATTTTTTTTAATTTTTTTTGGTAGTGATGCTAGGCAAAAAGTTAAGGAAGGCAAACAATTAAGGAGGATCTTGCCATCAGGTCCTTCTGTGGTGTTTCCTGGTGGGAACCAAAACTCAGCTGAAACTTGATTTTTCAATAAGGAGATGAGCTTTAACAGGAAGAATTTTATTTTATTTATTTATTTTTTTGTATGAGATAGGTTTATCAGGTGTGGTACCTGTCTGATAACTTTAAAAACCTCACCACATGTTGTGGTATGGTTAAATTAGAAAATGTTTCTTGTGTGTTTCATAGAATCATAGAATATCCTGAGTTGGAAGGGAGCCATAAGCGTCATCAAGTCCAACTCCTCACACCGCACAGGTCTACCCAAAAGTTTAGACCATGTGACTAAGTGCATAGTCCAATCTCTTCTTGAACTCAGGCTCGGTGAAGTGACTACTTCACTGGGGAGTCTGTTCCAGTGCGCAACCACCCTCTTGGTGAAGAACCTCTTCTTGATGTCTAGTCTAAACTTCACCTGCCTCAGCTTAACCCCGTTCCCACAGGTCCTATCACTGGTGTTTATGGAGAATAGGTCACCTGCCTCTCCACTCCCCCTCACAAAGAAGCTGTAGACTGCGATGAAGTCTCCCCTCAGCCTCCTCTTCTCCAGGCTGAATAGGCCCTGTGACCTCAGCCGCTCCTCATATGTCTTCCCCTCCAAACAATTCACCATCTCCGTTGCCATTTGTGTTCCATGAGGTTGCTTCCAACTGTATCACTTAACTAGCAGAGAAGACTTGTGGGTGCACCCATTGTACAGATGTTGGCCTGAGCATAATCCTGCCTGAGGGCATCCATGCCTGAGAGCTGAAGGTGTCAGGCGATGTAAGGAAGATCTAAAGCTTGCTGCCTGTGAAGAAAGCTTTGCCCCTCAGTTTGCCATATGGCCAGATGCTGCAGACAGACGGGTGCTGCTCTGAACAAGCAGTGGGATGCCAGTATTAGCTTAAAAAAAAAAAAAAAAAGGTAGAGAAAAAAACACACTTTCCACTGAAACAAGGCACTTAATTAAAAGGCTCCTTTGAATAACAGATTGTGGACTGAAGCATGGGCTCTGTCAAAGCAAGTTGAGGTTCAAAGCAATGCTGTTTGACTTTCCACATTATTTGTCTCCCCACGCTGCCCTTATTCCACCCTAGGGGTGGAATAAGGTAAGGGTACAGAATATCTAAAAACCCTGGTATAAAGTCAGGTGACTAAGCATCTTTGACTGGGTTCAGAATAGCCTGATAGTTTTCTGATAATCTAATAGGAAATGGGCAAGGTAAGAGACTCTGTAGGAGCCTGATCTAACCTGATGGTCTGTGGTGCATGTATTTATTTAATTAACAATGTAGTCTCAACAAATGTAGATGCTTTCAAGCCACTGTTTGCTGAGACCAGCCTGATATCCTTATTTTTTTGTGCATCCATTGTTGAGCCCACTTATAGTCTATTATTTCTAGGTTTCCTGGGACAAGAATTGTCTATATAAATCATGCTGCTATTTTTGTGCATTTGAAAACAAAAAACAAAACCCTTATCAAACAGCCTAGGTGCTTTATGAACACAAAATATATCAAGTAACTTTTTTGGCACTTCCTGGAATAGGGAAAGATTGAGTGGCAGAAGGCATGACTAGCATCGTTTGTGACTTGTGGGGCTTAGAAGCAACTCATTGAATTTTAGCACAGAAAACTGCTGTCTGTGTGGCTTCATTTCAGCTCATCTCCTTACTTCTCAGGTTTGTACATGGCCACTTACACCTGGCACATTTTGATTGCTAAAACCAGGGATTGTATGTATTCTGAGTAGCACAGAGCTGGGAGGGTAATGCTGGAGATACAGATTTCTAGCTGTGTTCATTATTTGAAGGTGATGTGAAATGCCTGTCATTGTATCATCTTGTCTTGGAGGGACTCTGTCTTCTGACACTGCTTTATTTTATCATCCATGCTTTGAGGGAATGGTGATTATAATCCTTGCTCCTGTTTGTAGAACTTTTCCTGTGTCCCAGCACTGTAATGTGGATTTTACTGAATGCCAGGCCACTGTGATTATTGATCCTTCATGCCATGGTTTCCTTGAACATTTCCTGTATGTTCCTTCTTCAGAAAGCTAACGACATAAAAGTGAAGCACTAGTACAGCTGGATTTCTTCAAGGCTGTCTTGGGACTGGGAGTGCCATGAACGCTTTCTTACGGCAGGTGGCAATAGCTCTACTGTGATTGTGAAACCACTTCTTGCCAGTACACCTTAATTTTCCTGGACATAAAATCAGTAATAGCTTAAACAGAGGAAACAAAATGCACGCATTTTGAGGCTGCTTGTTGGATGGGCTAGCGATGTGGCTCGTACTTAGTAAATGTCTGTTCCATTTTGTTACATGTGTTTAGTGGGTGTTGGAAAGAGAACTTGAGACAGCTGTGGTTTGGAAGATCCTGAAGCATCTCTTTTATTTTGCAGAGGAATTTGTTTAGGAAGGACCTTGCTTTCAACCTGTTCAGTCCTGCATCTGATAGTGGAACTGTATTCTTCAGTGGTGTGATGGAAGTGTAAGAAACCAGTTGAGATCTTCTTGCATAATTATGATTTGTTTCATAATATTAAATCCACTTTTAATCAGGGCTTGTGGGGGATTATCCAAAGGATTTTTTTTAAAGCCAATAGTTGTAGCAGTATGTTCTGAGCTCAGATATGCATGCAGCATAGTGTTTTTTTCTGAGAGTTTGCATTAAAAAAAATAATAAAATAACCTTCCAGCAACTGAAAACTGGTAGAACAGAGACAAAAAGACTTCTTTAAAGTCTGCTCTCTGCAATACCTACAAAATCTTGATAGCAGGTGGTCAGCTGGTGGACTGAGATTACGCATGCTGTGATAATATTGTCCCCTCATACTTCACTGTCCACATGCATCTGTTTGCTCTTTCTTACCTTTTATATTGTAATTATAAACTCATTGGGATGGACTAGGTTCTGCATTTGTACAGGTCTTACATCAACTGAGATCATGTCGAGCTAAGTAATACTAATTCCCACGCTAACAATGATGTATTTCTATGTAAAACTTAATCCCATTAAATATAAGCACTTAAAAATTGAATAGGGGGAAGCATACATTGATCAGAGCAACTGAACTTCAGGTTTATTTTCTGTTGTATCCGGAAAACAGAATAGCTGCTCATTAAAAATTGGAATGAGAACATAGCTTCAATTACTTGTTTCATAAATAGTAATGGACTCAATAATAACTCTGTGGGTTAGTCTTGGTTTTGGCCTATGACTGTTAGATACTAACTTTTCTGACAAAATGAGACTTCTGCATGATGTTGCAAAAGCAGAAGTTGCTTTCTTTCAGAATTCAAGGTACTCTCACTTCAAGACTGATGGTAAGAGTATAGCTTGGCGTTCACATCCAGACTCCAAACCCCTTTGTGTGACCTGATTGTCACAATCACTGCAGTTAGTACCTGCAGGCAAACATATATCAAAGCATGGTGGAGGTTTGCAAAAGCAGTATTTGCTTGTTAGCTCAAGTGCGCTGGTGAGTGTTTGCATCATGTGCAAGTAATAGGTGCTCAGGCACCTGTCCATCTATACGCTGTTGTTGAGAGCTCTGAAATATTGTGTTGTTAGGTTGTGTGCAGGGATTATTTTAATTGCAGTATTGAAGATGCTCTAAAGCCCTCTGCTTTCTTCAGAGCAGTGCTGTGGTGAGCCACCACAGCTGCTGTACATCCCCGATTCCTGTAAAGTTTGTGCTTTGAAGTGACAACAATGTTCAAACATGGTTTTATTATCTCCTTACCAGATTGTCCCTTGCACAACGTGCTCGAATGGCTGAGAGAGGGGACATACATAGTGCTCTTCATCCTTTGGGTACCATTCCCTCGATGCTGGCCTGGTGGCTGCAGAGGAGCTAGTTGGAGCTTTGCTCCTTCCCCATTACGTACTGGCTGCTCTCTGAGCTGTCCTGCAGGGCAGGCAGTCTCATAAAGACGAAATTACTTGGCTCTTGTAGGAACTGCGTTATAATGGCCCTTATTCTGTGGTGGTTTCAGCAGTGATGCCTCAAAGCCCAGGGCTCTTATTGCCTATTGTATTTGAGAAGTTGAAATTTGTGAAAAATATGGATTCAGAAAACTTCTTAGGATTAACTGTTTTTTCTCTATCACTTTTGTGCCTACACTGCAGTAATTTTAATCTGGTGTACAATATGAATAGCTTAAATATGCCTCTAATTTCTTTTATGCTTTAAAGTTGGATCCTATATAGTAATAAATGGAAATAGCTGATATTTGGTGTATCTAGTTGTAGGCTGTCTCAAAAAGATGGTTGTCAGCTGCATTGGATTTGTATTTAGAATCTTTTACATTCCAAATTTGCTTTTAAAAGCATGAGAAATGCTTTTAAATTTGAAGTGTGAACCATATTGCTTTTTCAAGAGAGTTACACTCTTGTGTCATGTGAAATAGCTTTTATTTAAGAAAGATATGCTATTGCTTTCATCTGTATCAAATCACGTTATAGAGGAAAATAAGCCTTCCCAATGACTTAACATGTAAGGTGATAATAACTGGCAACTTATTTCCTTTATGTTTCTAAAAATTTGTGGGATGTAGCCTGTTTTAGAGAAACTGGTTGGCTTTTCATCTTGGTTTGTAGTGATTATGTTAAGCAGTAAGGTCCAAGTCACTGCTTGACTAATTCTGAACTTCTGCAAAACCAATGATACTGATACAGTTCTTTCTGAACCAGAATTGTTTTATAGGAAGTTCCTAAATAGTCTGTCAATTAAAAACAGTGGATTTTACCCACAGAGCTCTCCAAACCATGTTAAAAATGGAGTGGTAGGAGAAATCTAGAGTTTATGTACAACTTCTTACTGAAGTTCTGCAGAAATTTTCTATTTCAGTTGGATATTAACTTTAAAATAAAGCAACTGAATCTGCACTGGGGGTGGGTTGGACTGGGACAGATAGAGCAGTTGTTAATTTTGCTTTCGCTCCTTGGATAGATGCAGCTTGAAGGCTGGAGGCCCAGTGGCTTTGGCCTTGTGTCACCAGCAGAGCATTGCCTACCAGCACCTCTGGCCCTGGCCCAGCTCACTACAGCTGTTGGCTATTAGATGACAACCCAGCCTTTCAGAGAGTTGAATGATCAGCTTTAAGGCTGTTGGGCCATAACTCCTAACTTCACCTTGCACCTTCTTTCTGGTGAAACTGAAACTGCTCCTATGGCCCAGGCTTGTTGTTGTGGTAGGACTTAGAGCCCAAAGCTTTAGGTCAGTAATTCACTGCTTCAGAGGCTGAAAGCCCATGGTCAGACTAGTCCCAACACTGGCAATAGCTTCATTTGAAATAAAAACTGTTCCCTACATTCAAAGTGAATTCATTGACAGCAGAAGGGGTGTGTTTAGATGTAAGCATTTGTCTCTAATGTTGCTGTCAAAAACACAGTGTAAGTTTTAAGGTTCCTACTTGCTTATAAGTGCTCGTGGGTTTTAGTTGGATCTGGCTTTTTGTTCTTCATGCTGACATCCCCTGACTCAAAACAGGTTTTGAGCCAGACAGTGTAGCTTAGCAGTATCGATGCCACCTTCCTCTCCCCTCCCATCCCCTAACACTAGCACGTAGTGGAGCAGCTTGTGCTAACTGCACTCGTACCCTTCTTGGAGGAAAGATGGGCCTTCTCTATGTTGCCTCTTTTCTCCCTCTTAGAAAGGCCACCGTGATCTGTTATCAGATGTAGCCTCATAACTGCAGATGAGCAAATCACGACCTTCAACCTTGGTTTCAGCAGCGCTGGGCACCAGCAGTCAAACTGTAGTCATGTATTTAAAAGATTTTAAAAGTTATTATTATTATTCAGACCAGTGCTAATCATTCAGGAAAGCTGAGTTTTGTTCTTCTTGTTGGCCTCTTTAGAAATCAAAGGCTGATCTGCTTTGCCTGGGGGTGAGAGTGAAATGGATGTCTCCTCTGTCTTTGCTATAGACATTGTGCCTTGGGGAACTCCCCTGAGCACTGCTGGAGTCACTTCATATTTCATAATCTCCTGCTGACAATTAAGTCAATTTGCTATTGTGGGCATGATGGAGCTAAGCTAGGACATGTGCCTCTTCTGGCCAGGACAGAGAGTGAAAAGTTAACTCTTCTGCTTTGAATCTAAAACTGAAGCATATCATTTCCTGTCCTTGGCGTGAAGCATTTATTAGGTTTCTCTTATTTGCATGAAGATTATAAACCTTTAGTGGACTTCTTAAAGTGGTGTTTTTGTTTAAGTGGAGGAGGAATCGAGGCAGGCATGAGTTTGGTGCAGTGGATGGTAAAGCATCACCCTTTGGAAGGAAAAGATCCAGGGAGCCCTGAGCTTGATGGCTCACGGGGCTGAGACCAAATGGAAAAGGGGACAGACACCTTGGATCTGTGCAGACCAAGTCCCTCTCTCTTGCCCAGTATGGTCTCTGACTGGATCAAGGTTTTATTTTTGAAATTCCCCAGCCAAATGCAAGTTTCCTACTGCTGGAAATGCTGCTTTGAATGTATGATTTTTGTTCAAGTTACTGTGCATAGTTTCACTGAATATATAACTTGGTTAATATGTTTCTGTTCTAGCTTGGGACTAATTTCTCTTGCCTGAATAGTGTTATCAGCTTGGCATTACTCTGATGAAATAGAGGATGATTTAACTGTAAAAAGCACAATTTCTGGCTGGCTGTGGAGAAATCAGGTTAGGAATTGGCTTGTTTGTGTGTTTGTGAACTTTTTTTTAGCATAGGATTTCATTCTCATGTCTGCACCATGGCATTTAAGGTATATTTTCACTCATTCTTTTTTGTTTATTTTTTATTTAATTGCAGTTTAGGTGTTTTTCCAAGAATAGCAAAGTAAATATTCTGCACTGTCAGCAGGTTATTTGGTGTTGTACAAATGCCAAAGATAAATCTGGTATAATTAATAAGACTGGAGAGTTTTGAGTTACAATCATGAATTCTGTTCACTTGCTATGTACTTCTTGAGTGCATATAATGAATCTATGAATTAGATTAGAAAGAAAAGATGCATATAAAACAGAAATAAGGCTCACTTTCTCCTTTGGAAGGCTTGCTGTGAGAAGCCGATACGTTAATGGCTGTAGGATTTCAGTCCTAAACTATTTTATCTTAAGAGTCAGAAGTCCAAATCTGGTATATCTGAAGCAGTTTCCTTCCCCTTTGTCCAAAATGTTTGCTTCTCAGAATGTGTGACTAACTCTTTTTGGTACTAATGCATTAATCTTCTGAAGTTTAATATCTGCACTGTATATAATATACCTGCATCACATCAGATAGCTAGCAAGCATTATGAAAACACAGGTTTTAAATAAGGTAGCTGTATTGATTGAATGGATTCGAGTTTAAGCCTTAAGCCTGGAAAAAGCTACATGAGTTTTTAAATTTTAGTGTAGACATATTCACTTTAGCTTTGGTAGAATTGTTCATATAGAATTTAAGGATATATACAAATCCTGGGGGTGAGAAAAGGCTCTTTCTCATCGGAGTCTTCTCCCAGTATTTAATAAAAATGCACTAATTTTTGTTCTTTTTAAGAGCTGCTCTCTAATCACTGTAGTTCATTATTTCAGCTTCAAAGTGTAGTCTGTACAGAGAGGCAATGAGGTGTATCCACATCAAGAAATTAAGCAATAATCATGTAGTTTGGTGTTTCAACAGGCTTTTTTCATTAGTAAGTACAATGATCCATTGTAAGAACATCATGACTACATCAAGTACTTAACAATCTGAAATTTAGACTCTCCAGAATACATATTCCTGACTGAAGCAGTACTGCCAGGAGTACCAAATGCACTTCCAAGTGTCTTGCTGTAATGGCAACTGTTCTGCAGAGTCATTATGGGAAGAATATCAGAAACATTGTGATGTTCGCCTGTGTGTGTGCATGGCTTTGGATTTCCCAATAACTCATGCCTCTGCTAAGAGCGAGAACATCTATAAACATGGTAGAATGATTGGAAAAGCTCCTTTAAATAAAACAATTGCAAAATTGGAAGCAAGAGGAGAAATGAGGACAGAACACGGAGGAAGATGAGGAAAGAGGGAAACAGTGGGATAAGGAAGCTGGGACTTAAATGGAGATGGGCTTGGGTAGAAGAAAGTGCTAGTGGTTTGGGTCTGAATTAACCCAAATTTTTCTTGCAACTCCCCTGACTCAAATGTCAGTCAGTGATTAAGATAATGCCTACAGATTGTCAAGTTCTTTCAGTAAGAAAGGGATGCTTTGAATTCATGAGAACACGTGGATGTGCCAAGGATGCAAGTGGGAGGAATGGGAAGTGGTGCTTTGACCAGGGTGTTGTGGATTGGAGCTGTAATCATTAAGCAATTTGGGAACTTCTGGGCAATAAAGGCAATTAACACCTCTTTTTGAATGAGAGGGACCAGTCTGTATGCGTGAACTGCTCCTTGGGAAACTGCCAACGCAAGAGTGCTCTGGACAAACATGAAAACTGAAGTCAGCCACTCAGGGAACTCTTCCAGCTTTCTAGCCATAGTAAAGCAGTGCAGCTTGAAACTGTATAAATACATTTTTGTTCGTGGCATGAGCAAGGCGACTGTAAAATGCTTGCATGTAGCAAAGGAGGGGGAGAGCAGCATGTGGTTCTTGGCTATTTTTGGTATTGTGAACAAGTGATTAAGCAGTAACTTATCCTCCCTTTGTGCAACTGAACTACCTGCATGTCAAAAAAAAACCACCAACAAACCGAGCCCCCAGTGTTTGGCTGTTATATAATCCAGGATACACTCACAGCCTAGGAATGAGAGAAGATGCCCCCGTGTGCCAAGATCTGAGCGTGGTGTCTTTGTACGAGGGTTTCTGGTGCAGCACTGCTCGAGCCCTGGTGTGGTGAGCGTGGCCGGGGTTTTGCAGGCAGGCACGGAGCAGCCGTCTGATGCACGCCAATATTTAGCCAGGGAAACAGAGCACAAAGCAGTAATTCATAATTGATTAACTATTGGTGTTTATATCTGATCCCAAGAAACTGCTCAGTGTATAAAAATCGCTGCCTTTGTATTATATTGGGAGCAAAAGGTTGGTGATCCCAGATCGACATTTGTCTGCCCTTTTGCCTCCTAACAAGCATCAGACATTTATAAACGGGCGAAGAGTTCAAACTTCTGCTCTCGAGTCCCTTTGAGCACAGCCCTGAATTTATCGCGGAGATTTTTGGGTCGCTAGAGTGTGCTGCGAGCCCGCGTGCTGTGCGGCACGGGCTCTCTCCCTGCTGCTGCTGGGCAACCCTGCATTTTTCATCCCGTTGCTTCGCTGTCGCCTGGGCAACTAGAGCGAGTTCCCCAGCTATTTTCTTTGTGTTGCGCCCCACTGCCCTGCTCCTGCGAGGAATATTGATCCGGTGGCTTGTCAGCCCGCTACCTGGGTGCCCCAGGAGAGACAGCGTCTTGTCACGATGCTTTGCAGCGGGGCTGCCTTTATTTGGCCAAGCCAAGGAGCCGACACGGGGTTGCTGTGCGATGGGTTGTCATCACCAGCGTTTAGTGGAGCCTCTCTGCAGTAACACGGGGCTGGGCTTTCCAGCTTTGTGCTGATGGGTGCGTGGAGGAAGATGTGGGTCTGTGTGTGGAAGAGAGGTGGTGAATTCATTGCTTGCAGATGTTTTAATTTGCTTGATCCAAAAGCCTTAGTTCCACTTCTCAAAATAAATGGGGTTTGTTTTCTGTGTTCCTGCATGTTGTTCTTTGGTAGAGATGCACAAATTGCAAGTAGTAATCTTTCTGGATATTTAATGCCTTTCTGCATAGTCAGGAAAACCTCTTACAGTTAAATTCTTTTAATATTTTTGGAAAAAGCTGAGGCGGTTTGAATGTCTAGCTTGAGGGCAAATCCAAAACTGTAAAAAAATGTAATTAAATTTTTTTTATACATCTACTGTCCTGTCTTATTTTAATTAAGTTCATCCTCGGATGAGAATTGCAGTCAGAACTATAGTGGGAAACCCATAATGTCTTCTCGTGGATGAAGTTTGCAGCTGACAATTCTCAGAGAGTGTGCTGTGAGTTTCTGACATAACAATAAAGGCTCAGCTGCACAGGGAGTGGTTTCCTTAGGGACAGGCTTAAAGCTGTGGGGTTTCATACAGCAAAGAAGGACCATTACGGATCCAAGCACCTTCTATCTTAAGTGCAAGATTGACCTATAAGCAAATACGTATTTTTGAAGTAATAACTTCCGACACCAAAATCCAGCTGGAAAAAAAGCACCGTGTATGTATTTCTGTACCCGTGCATTGTGCAAAGAATTAAATGGGTAATGAGGTTGGGTGTGTTGTTTAATGCTCTGCTGGAAGGCACTCCAAAGAAGTGTGAAGTCACCCTGACCCCTGTGCACACAGAGGATTACCGGCGGTTTCTGCAGATCAGGCTGTGGCCAGGGCAGCCTCTTGGTTGTTACTTGCAGCTGTATGCTCTGTTGCATGCTCTGCTCTTAATCCCACAGCTCATTCTCTAAAGTGGGCGGGTGATCTTGTACAATTAAAAAAAAAAAAAAAAAAAAAAATGTGGGGAATATGGTCTCAGATTGGTACAGCTAGGGGGGAAGAAAAAAAGCAGAAAACACCCCTGCAAAGCAGGTCCAGCAGCTTTGCTTTGTTCATGCAATGTGTGGAGCTGTTTTATCCCATGTCTGTAACTGGACGTGATGATCCTAGGTTTGGCATCCAAAGCTTTGCAAAGTAAAAATTCTCATTTCAGGTCAGAAAGGGGATAAATGCTGCTTATTAATTTTTGCTTTACTAATGTGAGTTTTTTTTGAGCTCTATGTTAAAGTTGTAAATTTCCTTGGAAAGTTAGCAAATGGAACATGCCTATGAAGAGATTAAAGTAATTATACTGCAATGCCCCACTAGCAACAGAGAGCAGTCTGGGATAAAATTATTTGGATAGATGCCAAAGCCAAATTTTGTTCCATTTTAAGCTAAAACTAATTAAAGTTGTCAGGTCTTACAATGGTCAAAGGTTACTTCTCTGCTACTTAAAGTAAATGAGTCTTTTTTTCTCAGTCAGTAACGATACCAGCTACATGTTTTCAGCTGTCTTCATACTCAAAAGAGGCCCAAAAACCTTCTAAAACAAGTATGTGTGTTTACCTCTGCGTATGTCTACTTTAGCGTGTCAATTAGAAAATATGGTCATCATACGGAGCTAACTGACTCACCTTTGAATGTTTCCCTGGCTCTGCCCATTAGTCTTTTTGTCTATGCCTGCCTTCTCTTTGTTACTTTATTTTATTTGTGGAGAGGAATTCTTATGAAGAAGCTTTACCAGGAGGCTACTTCAAGACTTGGTTTCAGAAAAGCTGATTTGGGTGATTCCTGTGTTTAAATCCATTTAACAAGGTTGAGTTTCCTAGAAAGTGAAGTCTGGTAGAATAAATCTTTAAAACAATTTTTATCAGTTGTGAAGACAATGGTGAGTTTGCTACCTTTAAGCACTGTAACCACACCAAAACTCTGGATTTCTTTTTTTTTTTTTTTTTTTTTCTTCTCCCAAGCCACACTAAGTATCTTTTCTCCCTCATATAAATGTTGGAATGTAATCATTCAAAGCATGCTTACAGCATTTTCAAGAATGGAGAGCCATTACTTACTGTCAGGAGCAGGGTTTTTACTAGAAACTGCATAGGGAATTAAGTTGCTTAAAAAGTCAAGGTGGTTAAAAAGAATGGAGTTGGGAATTTCTTTGCTGTTACGTGTGTTGATGCAGAGGTGGGTGTATTGGGTGTACATACTTAGGGTTTAATACTGGTATGTTAACAGCTGAATTCTTGGAGTCTTGCATTTTGTAACCTGAGGGTGGGAGTTTTGAAAATGTCTTTTCCCATGTCCAAATAGCTGCGTTTACCTTTCTGCTTCTGGCTTGTAGCGTGATGGAACACAGCATGAAGTTTTGGAAGCTGCTTTGGTCGTGTGTATGTGTGCACACACTCGTACACAGAGGTATTTAAAAACATAGCTGAACAGCAATTCTTCAAAGCTTTCTTATCAGTTGGATGCAAAATTTAGGTACTAGTTGTTTGTGTTTTTTTTTTAGGTCATGGTAGGGCTCAGGAATGGAGCTGGGCAAAAATGTGTGTAATTTTTTTTTTTTTTTTTTCCTAAGGAACCATCCCAAAATAAATTGGTTTTTATTCCTTACCAATCTTTTTTCCCTCCCTTCAAAAAAAAAAAAGGGGGGGGGGGGAAATCATGTTGGATTATATATATATTTTTTAACCTCATTTAAAGTTTTATTATTAAATATAGCTGAATCTGTGTTTTGTTTATGGGGAGGAAAAAGAGTTGAGAAGATGTGGAGTAACGAGGCTGACATCAAGCAGAGCTCCTTGCTGAAATGCTGGATGTATTTCACTTTCAAATACCACTTTTCAGTAAACTTGTGCATCTAAAGTTTCACCTAGCTCTATTGTAGACTTACCATAAAATTTAGATGTCACGCCTGACTGGCTAAATTCCAACTCAGACAATTAATAACTTGCCCTTGCAAATTCATTTTTTTTTTTTTTTACTCCTTGTTTTTTCTGCCCTGAGCAACTTTGAAGTATGCTGCACGTATATTTTACTATGTGATACCTGCTTTGCATGAATATCCTGAAGAGCATTTGGGAGATGAGCCTGAAAGTGTGAGTTGGGGTTGGATGTCAGTCAACTTTCTCTGCCTTTGAATGTCTCAATCCTGATATTTCGTTGAAGGTATTGAGTTAAATTGGCTGTGCTTATTCATCTTAGGAAGTAAAACAGCTTAGGTGGATATTGCAGGCTGCAGAGAGGTGCTTTTATGGCTATTAACTTGTGTTGCCAAGGTATTTTTCATATATTGCAAATGCTACATGTAAGAGATCAAACAAGTTGTGTAAGACTTGCTTTGGCTTTGCAGCGTCTAAGTATAATTTCAGTAATAATGCTTGAGCGTAATTGTGAAGCGATAACATGGCTTTCCTGTGAATTTTAGTGGTTGGAGAGCTAGCACATCTGTAACTATTTGCTGTAAGCTTTCAGCAGTGACTGTGCAGAAGACACTTATTTGACTGCAATGGCAATCTAAAGCAAGCTTAACAAAGCCTGTGGGACTTGGATAACTTAGTTATAGCAGGTGCCCGCTAAACCAGGGTTTAGCAATTTGTTGCCTCAAACCATGCGGAAGGCAACCAGTCTGACCAGAACGTCAGTTTATAACATGTCTGCAGAGATTGCTCCAGAATGGCCAATGTGCAACATTAAAAAAGGAACTAAACCATCTTTTAAAAGGGAAAAATTATACTTGAGAGGAGTGAGGAAGTGCAATTGCTATACTTCATCCTTCAGTAAAAGAATCTTAAAGGTATTTAACAACAATTTAAAAATAAATAAAAAGGCAATGCTTAACGTCCAGTCTAATTGGACTTACGACAAATTTGTTTTTATGTGCTGCCCAGCTAAGAGACTTGCCTGCTGCTCAGCCTTGGCACCTCCTTTGTGTTTGGTCAGCGCTTCCCTTGCCTTCGCAGAATGGCGCAGTTTGACTGTCACGTGCTGCCACATGTTGATGGGGGACTTGTCCTCCACCTCCAACATCGATCAGCTGCCTTTAAATGCCAACTCCTAATTTTTTTAGAGCTGTGTGCTATGATTGCTGCAAGGTTCCCAGACTACCTTTGTACCAAACCGCTCCGTTTTGGCAGTCTCACTCCCTGTGGAGTGGGAGGGGAGCTGCCTGCCTTCACCCCTATGAAGAACAGAGCTAACCTGGACATTAAACTTCTCAACCTCTAAATCTTCACACTGTAAAAGCAATTAGACAGATTCACAATCAACGGGCCATAAATGGGTAGTAAAAGGACTGGATGTAGGTACACTCTAACATCCTTAATGGAGCAGTTGGGGGTGCGGGGGGATACGAGGAAGGGACTGCAGGTGTTTGCCGGGCTGACACATTGTCCCTGAGCATTGTCCCCTGTCGCTCCCATCAGGGAGCGAAATCCTGGGTTAGACAGACCATTAGCCTTACCTGGTACGGCATTTCTTTCTCTTAATAGTAACTCAGAGTAGGTATCTCTCGCTTTTAGAAACGGAACTGCTCATGCTTCTCAGGACAGGTTCATTTCCCCTCTCTGCCTCTGTCATCAGGCACGAGTTTAAATTTGTATAAAGCATTAAAACATGGAGGAGATGCTGCTGCAGTATTTCTAATGGCACTGATGTCTAGATCGATCTTCTCCTTGTAGGAATAAATGTCACAAACCAATCCCACCTTCTCTACATATTTTTTCCTTTCCTGTTCACAAGTTGCCTTGTGATGACTGACAGTTCAATTATTTCAGCAACATGTAGTTATCAAGGATGTCATGGTATGGTGTGTATACTATATACATGGACTCCAGGCGTTACAGCCAAACAGAGCAGTGACCTGGTGCTGTATTCCTAGAAACAGGAATATCCACGTTGATAAGTTAGTTACCTCCCTGTGCTGTCTGTTGGAGGTTTGCTGGGAGAGATAAATAAGAAATAACCACTAAAATGGAGACAGCGTGGCTGTGGATGTACCTTTTTAACACAGCATTTTAATCAAGTACCAGGTACCAGGAAAAGTATTGTGTTGTCTCTGAGTACACAGCACAGCTAAGACTAGAGCATTTTCTCATGAAGCTCACAGCGGATTGCCAGATTTCTTGCAAATTTAGATTAAAAAATCCGTGCCATGACCAACTGCGCTTCCCTTTCCGAGTTGCTAACAATATCTAGAAACCTTATGTTAATCGCTAAAACCCACAAGCCCCTGAACAAGCGAACAAATCAAAGAAGTCATGGATTAGCTTGTTTCGCTGTCCTGGATGACTTGTTTTTCAGTGTGCTTCTGGAGATTGGTTTCTGTTGCCCACCAGTTATTTAATCCTGTTTTTAAAGCGGAAATTTGGTGGAAAATCTACTAAATCTTCCTTTCCAAAACAGAAAGGCTTTATTGTTTATCAAGCAACAATTAAAATGAATATGAATATCTGTTTACGAAGGCACTAAACCTTGTAATAGCTTTCCTGTTTGTTTGGGGGTTTGCTGAGGTTTTTTGATGATTACTGGTGCCAGGTAGGAAGCAATAGATTTCTGAAGCAGAAACTGCATACTGGGATTTTGCAATTTGTTTTTGTTTTGTTTTGTTGGAATTTGAGGATTAGGTAATGAGAATAAAGGAGGCAGGCCTTCAAAGGGTGCCAGAACAGTAACTGTGGTGTTTCAATTATGTTTCTCGCTTAATGAGTGAAGTCCTCGAACTTCTGGTGCTCCTGTGGCAGAAGTTTTTTGGGTGAAATGATATGCGTGTACATGACGCTTGCTTTTGTTGTTGGCTGCCTTCGTGGAAGTACTGAGCATTTCACCTGTGAAAAGTGGGGGGTTTTGTGATGGCTTTTAAATATTTTATTTCTTACTGGTAAACAGTAAATATGCTTTTCATGTTTCATGTCACAACTGGAACAAACAATGGGCAGCTTGTGGGTAGAAGACCCTCGAAGCTTCATGGGTTCAGCTGGTAAGGTAAGGCTCATGGCTGAGAAATGACTGACCGCAGCCACCTGTCCCATCCCCGTTCAACCACTGCCTGCAGGGACACAGACAGTGGAGCCAAAAGCCAAGGCAGGAGCACAACTCACACTTTCCACATCAGCCTGAAGTGAAGTGGATGCTGCCAGCCGCAAACGTGCTTTTTCTTTCATCTGTGGCCTGCAGCTGAAGGACAAAGGGGAGATTTTCAAAAGCTGTAATGAGAACCAAGGGCCGAGATCCCATTGACTTGTAATGAAAGCTGGGGGTGGATGCCCTTGTTGCACATCACAAACTTCCCTGCTTTGTTGTCCCAAGGTGCTGAGGGTGGCAATGTCCCCGTGGTGCCTCCTGCACCCCTTCAGCACCAGAAGTCATCTTGAGTGTCTGTTGGCAACCTCTCCCTGCAATGAAACTGCTTTACAGGATCAAGCAGCGAGAACTTGCTGCTCCAGTGCATTGTGCAGGGTATACCACAGGGTATTGTGGTGAAAGGTAGTTAAGGTTTATCTGAAGCTGTGTTGCTGCTCCAGCACACGGGAGAAGTTACATCTGGGGACCTGCAAAAGATATTGCACAGGTCCCCTCCGAGCAGCCTTGGGAATGCTTTTGAAATACATCTTCCCGTGCCCCTGCTTACAGGAAGGGTTGTTTAATAGCTTCAAAATACTTCTTCGTTCCATCAATGGCTGATACGGTTCTGGGAGCTAACAGGATTTCTCCCTTAACCTCACTCCTTCCTCTCATAATATGCAGGGATACTGTGGCATTTTTCATGTTTTTTACAATATTGCCAGTCACAACCAAGGAAAAAAAAAATGCTGCTAGCACACAGAAGGAGTCTCCCTTTCCTTAACCATTTGGATTTTCCTCTCCAGGGCAGCTTTTCCCTGCATGTGGAGGCTGTCCCCAGGAACATGATGGGCCAGCATACGCTTGCAAAGCTGCCTTGCAGTGCCCGAGCAGCATTTCCACCTTCTGGTGTTTGTGGAGCAGGATCACAGCCTCCCTCTAGGAAGGGGAGGGAGTGGTGGTGTTGCTTTGGAGAGTTTGTGGGCAACAAAAAGGATGGTTGCATTGATAGTTTAAATGCTACTGGGTACTGCATGGAAGCAAACCTGGTTTTAAATCTTGGTGCTCTCTGATTATCAGGTGCCTCTTCTCTCTGCTGGGAGTGCATCCTGGTTTAGATGTCAAGAAAAGACTTGAAATCACTTGTAGTTACTTCTGCTAAAAAACTTGGTTTTGTGTTTTCGTGTAAGGAGACCTTCGCATTTGGTATGCTTATTTTAAGTTCACCATTTGGTTTTAAAACCACAGGGATCCAAGAATCCCAAATTCAGTCTGGGAAATCTGGTCCCTTGCAGTTGCTGTGGGGTTGATGGGGGAGAGCATCTAGTTTTGATTTAGAGAATGAATTTACAGTGAGTACCTCTGTGTCCTTTATTTCCTCAGTTATTTTAGGGGTTAAGATAGATGCATCTGGCTAAGATGTAACCCTCAACTTTTTTTTTTAAAGGTCTTTGGATGCATTATGGATGAAGCTAGAGACAAAGTGCTTTTAAAAAAGTTTATCTTGCACAGTCATGCTATATATGAATGTGCAATCTATACTTCTTATAATGACTCAGCTGTTGTCCACCTTCTTGCTTGTGGCTTTCCTCCATAATTCGATAATCATTGTCTTTATTATGAATATAGGAAATGATGCACGATCACTTAATAAACTACACAAACACAGTATTGCAAAGTATTGGGAATGGTGTAGGCTCGCCATTTGTCTTCAGTTAGGTTGCACAAATGACTGCATCTTGCCTGAACTGCTGTTTGCCAAAGCTGCCCTTCCATAAGGGCTGTTTGTGGAACAGGATGGCCTTGCAAGTGCATCCGCTTGCCTCAGTGTGCAAAATTTGCTGTTATATTGCATATGGATGTTACTTTATCATAACACATCAGACATTTCAGTATTGCCAGAAACTAAAGCAGTTTCTGTAGCACCACAAAGTAATCCATGTTGGTGGTTCTTCCTAAAAGTTCAGTATACTTTTTTTCAATCTGAACAATTACTGCTGGAGAGCTAAGATGAGGTCTCTGGTTTTGGCTATTAATATTACACCCTTCAGCTGTTCTGTCTATATCTTTATAATTATGTAACTTTACTTTGGGTTTATTCTTTTCATTATATAAACTTTTGTCAGTTTAAGAACAGATTATGAAAGCGCAAGTCAGGAGAAGCTAGTCTTGGGTGGTTCTGAAAAAAAATGAACATAAGGGCAGAAGTATGGTAATATCTTTACTGCTGATAAAAAAAAAAGGAAAAAAAAAGAAGAAAAAAATCGTAAGGGAGGAGACGGAATCAGGGAATGTTTTTAACCATCTGAGCAATGTTTTCCTGGCTATAGCCAGGACTGCATTCATACTGAAGCTGTACAGTTACCTGATGCATTATCTTCCCTTTCTGTGGCTTACGTAACGTTTGCCCAAAATCTAAGTTGTTTTCTGAGTGTTTTGATAACTGATAATGTGACAGAAGGTTATTAAAAAGTAGAGATCTTGAAAGTTTCCAGAATAATTAAAATGCATAAAACAAGTCAGTAGCAGATGGTAAGCAAGCATTTGAATTAAAGCAATAACTCTTTAAATACATAACCTTAACAGCTAATGTACTGACATGGCAGACTGTACCAGAATTCCTATCAGCATTGTTTTAATGATTGCAAGAGCTGAAATAATGTTAGACGCTATACTAAAAATAATAAAAAACATTAGTTTGGTGGGTTTTAGGTTTGATCTCTTCCTCACTCCCTCCATTCATATGGACTATGTTTTTTCTGCTGAAGTTGCACACAGTTGCGTGGTTTGAAATGTATTATTTCTTTTGGGCTTGGACTTGGCACAATAGTATTATCAGCTCAAATATGTCATTCATACCTGAGTTTTTTCCAAGATTGGTCAAACCAAGGATCTGCTTCCTGCAGCAGTGGAAGAGCTGATTGCTGTGACAGCACCCACAGTATTGTCACTGTTCCCTGCTTCCCCAGCCATGAACACAGGAGCAGAATTGTGCTGTACACAAGTCAGAGAAACTGGTGCTCTTACTAATTCTTCAGTTTAAACTATAGAATAAATATTTAAATGATATTAGAGACTTTAAGAGCGTTTATAAATATCGCTGTGGTTACAAGAACACGTGAGCTAATACACGGCAAATTGGTTTATTTTTTTTAATAGTAATGCTTTGGTGGAGTATTGTTAATCTACTTGCCTCCATATCATGCTTACTTAATTTAAAAGAAAATGCATCTGTTCAACTTCCCTGGCCACCCCAGCTCCCCATGATTTCCGGCCTAACAGGCTCCTTTGAGTGTCCCTGTCAGTCTGTGCTGTGTTTTTGATCAGTACTGCACCACTCTTAAGGACAGATCCATATATGTAACTTTCACTGGGCTTCTGCGGTGTTGAAGTGAAAATGTGAATGATTTCTTTAGGGTTTTGCAAATGCAGTCCAGTACCCTGCTGTTCTTACTCTTCGGGGTGTGGGGGGAAAAAAGGAAGAGTGAATGGAAGGGGAGTTTGAATGCATGCATCAGTTCATTTGCGTGCATGTGTGTGTTAAGCTTCTCATCTTTCTTTCCTCCTTGCAATCACTTCATATCAAAACAAATACATAAATAGTACTCCCATGGGTTTTCTTAAAAGCCCTTTATAACTTCTATTTCTGTGGTGGTAACTTCAGCAGAATTCCTTGGAACAATTCCTCAGTATTGCTGGCTGCCATAATTGATGGGGATTCCCTGGAAGCAAGACAGGCAGCTGGGGGTCTGGAGGCAGAAGTCTGCTGTAGGTATGGAGAAGTTAATGAAACAGCAAGGAGAAATGTGGTAGCAGAGGCATCTACTGCAGTTCTTGTAAGTTTTCTTTGTGGTAGAGCTGCCCTGTGCTTCCCTTTGAGTCCTGACTGCTGAACAAAATGGTTAAACCCCAACCTCCCTCGTTTTTTTGCTTCTTAGGGAAAGGATGGAGCTGTGCCTAGTAGCTTGTTCTGGACAGGACTTTCCAAGCTGTTTTCTGCCCAAGCAATGCTGCGCTTGTCACAGTCACATACTTGTCCTTCTCTTACGCAAATCTTAGCTTTTCACATTGAGAAATCAACAGCTTATAAATATCTGAAAAATTAAAAAGCACCTTTAAAGCAAATGTATTACGAAGATTTCCTTTTCACAATTCAGTAGTAAGGCAAGATCATTCTCACAGAACTGAAATGAGGAAGTTCAGCTGGATGTCAAGATACTGCCTAAAGCATGTGTTAACAGAAAGGTAGCACCAGGTACTGCTTGTGTTATGACACTGTGAAAATATAATACACAAATATTTCCTGTTATCTCTCTCATAGAAACTCATATTTTTACTTGTCTTACCACAGTAATGCTCCTCTAGTCAGTGGAATGTCATTGCCAGATATTTTAAATAAATTGTTTTTCCTTCAAAATTAAAAAAAAAAAAAAAGACCAACAAATTTGATCTTGTAATGAGTTATGCCAGAAGTAAAAGTAAGAAACTTGAATATGCATAAATAATTTTGTTTGAATTACTAATGAAGTTGACAGGCAAGAAAACATGGCATGCATTTTTATTCATCCAACTCCATTATTTTATTGGAGAACTTTTTAAACTTATTTGTGATATAATGACTGCTCCTTGAACCTTATCCTTGTATCAGTCTCTTCTTAATTGCTTTTAATTCTGTGTAATGTTTTGTCCCAGCCCCTTGAATCATTGTACATGCTCTGAATGCAGACATGAGGGATCTGGGAATCTGAGTTATGCAGAGTTATGCTTCTTTTGTTGTTCTCTGTGCTTTTCACCACATGGGTATCCTTATTTTTCTTTGTGAGTCTACTGAAAAGCTTTATCACTTACTGTAGAACAGAGCACTTGCTTTTTTCCTTATTGTATTTGTTTTCACTTCTCTAAAAGTGATAAATATTGCTGGTTAATAATAATAATAATAGAAAAAAAAAAAAGTAATCCCTGTGTTGTTGAAATGAGTTTACGTTGTATTGACAGCCCAAAGCTCCTACGTGCCTGTCTTGAGCAACCCTAAAAAATTCCTTCTTGGTGTTAGGGAAGAAATTCAAATTTTATTATTTTCTTAACATACTAAGAAAGTATCTGTTGGTGTTTCAAACATAAATATTTTACTATAGCAGCATTTTATTGATCTTGCTTGATAGCTGTACACGGACTAGGTTTTCTTTATTGTTTGTAGAACTAGTTTTCTTTTTTTGGTTTCTTCCTCAGTGTAGAAATTATGAAATGATACTAATATACCGCCAGCATTGCATTGGAATACAAATTGAAAGATTCCTTTTATGATTAAATTTTGGCTTGAGATAGTAGTATAATAAAGAAGGGTGGGAGTGGTGATAGACCTTGGTCTTTTTTGATATTAATTTTTCTTGTAGCACGTTTTGCACTGAGGTTGCTCAGACATTTTAGCTTGACTAAGATGATGATGGTTTCTTCTTAATTCTCCTGGAAAACTTCTGTCAAGTAATATTTGGCTAGCTGACAGCAGAAAACCTGTGGCTTTCAGGTTTTGGCAGGTTGTTGTCTGAGACCCTGCGGTCTGCACTGGTATTAAGCCGCAGGGTCAAGCTGTCTGTTGCCTTGGCTGGGTTAAATTTCCTTCTATCAGGTTTTACTTAGGCCTTTGCATTTTAAAGTTTTCATACAAGTAGACGAATTCTTCTGAATTATCTGCATCTCAAATTCAAGTGTTTTGAAGTCTTTGTGGTAACTGTGTTCCTAAAATATGCAGCCGTCTGGGTGACAGACTGGAGAGGCAACCCCAGATGAGAAGAGGAGGAGGATGAAGGTGTGGTGACGAAGCCAGGGTGCATGTCTGCTTGCTGCTGAAGAGCGTGCCTGTAAGAAGCCTCTATCGTTGGGAAATTGCAATGAATTTCAGAGAGCAAAAATGTCAGCCGCATAATAGGGAAGCCTTTGGAGTGTTCTCCCAAGGAAAACAGTCTTACAGCTGAGCTCAGTACTGCAAAGGGAAAGGCATTGCCTGCACCAGCTCTGGGCTGAGGCACACCCAACCTCCTGCAGACTCTGCCTCAGGGCAGCCAGGGCAGCTTGGGAATTTGCATCTCCTGCTTTAAAAAGTGAGTTACTCAACACACACACACCTAGAATTTTGGAGTGCTGATCAGGAAAGGAGTCAAAACTACCTTATGGAATTAAATTTGTAATGAACTTCTGGTTACATGAAAGGATGTTCATGTGCAAGTTTTTAATTCATTCATTGATTTAGCTGATATACAATTGAGCTTTCCCTTGATTCGACAAGTGAGATGTTTATTAGCCAGATCTCCATAAAGCAAAACTATGAATTCAACTTTTGTATGTTGTCACCAAGAATAGTATCCCTTGCAAAAACATACTGGGCTTCTTGCAAGCCAACAACTTCAATGAAATGTGTCTTCAAACAGGGCAGTACTGAAGCGATTTATGGGATAGGTCTGTAATCAACTGATAATTTAATTAAACGTAGCATCTTAACTACTTGTCTCTGATTTAACTTTTTCCAGATGTTTAGTTCTTAATGAAGAGCTCTTTAGAGGCTTGTGAGGAAGGCAACATCTGGGGAGCGTTTATGTCAAGTTTGTGTGGAAGTAAAGAAATGTGCCTTTAGTTTTTACTTTCCATGTCAACACAGGTGCTTCTGAGGTTTGGGCAGGTTACACACATTTTTACAAACATACACAGATAATTAAAAAAATAAAAACTTTGTTTTATGTACTGTGGTAATGTGCTGATTTTTAAAGCAAACCCACAGTTGTCTCTAGGCAAGGGCTAAACACCAGTGTACACTGGCAACATTTTTGTGGACTTGGATAAAAGTACAGAACTTCTAATAATGTGACACAAACAGTGGTTGACCTTCAGATTGGTCAGCTGTTCCTAAATCTCATCTTGCTCCTGCATTACAGCATGACTCAGCCTATAAAACAGAAGAGTTGATTTTCAGCACTCTAATAGGATGCAAATGGTAACGAGAACTGTCACTACTGAGTTTTCTTTTGCTGAAAGCTTTTACCTTAGCGTGCTTGTAAGGTCCTGGTGTTAGAGGCAGAGTGAGCTGGTCATTTAGTAGCCTGGAAGAGAGCAAAAACCAGCAGGACCCGGAAATGGCAGTGTCCAAGCATAAAAAGCAGTAGCAAATGCTCTCCTGAAGTTCTGTGCTAATGGGGCAAACAAAGCAGTTGGTACTGTTGAATGTGCCAATACAAAAAACAAACACTTCTTTTAAGAAGCTTTAATTAAAGAAATGTATTTGTCCATATGTTTTAGGTAAGTTATCTATATTTTTGTAGAAAGCTGATATTCAGTAGAAATTCAAGCCTTGGCAGCCCTTCTTAACAAAACATGTTTGTGATCCGGGGTCCTGATGTCCCAGGACAGTCCCATTACTGTAATTCCACAGCATAAGCCTTAAATGTATCTGGAGATTTTAATGGATTGCTTGGGAATTAAATCTTTGTACGTGCCTTAAGCCAGATGTTGCTGATACAAGAAGTTGAAGTGCCTATCTCTTTCACTTGAACACAGCTGTGCACTTCCGTAAGGGTCCCTTTTTTGAACTGTAAAGAGAAGTTTCAGATTCCATTCTCCCGCTACCCCCACAAGGCAATCTCATGCTCTGTAATTTCAATTGTGTAATTTTATAGATTTTTCAGGAGGAGGTAATTTTTGATACATTTCTAAATCTAATGATGCTTTAAAGATGTTTTATAACTCTAATGCATTCAACTCATTCTTCAGTTTCTGTTGCCTTTCCTGTTGTTGATCAAGTTTCTTTATGTTCTTACTATTTAAATAGCATGCCGAAAACCTATTTGCTCCCAATTGATATTGCTGAATATTGATGCAAAGTAAAGTTAAACATTAGGTTTAAATAATGGACGTGTTTTTCATACTCCTTGTTTTATTGTTTTCTAATATAACTGTAATCAGTGAATATTGTAAACAATTCATATAACTGTGACACAAATAAAACAGGATTGAAATGTTATGCATGATAGGACACACAGACTGTTAATGTCTCAGATGCAATTTATTTTTAATAAACTAACAATTCCCATTTGCAACTCTAACAGCTTTTCTGACTTTTTTTTTTTTTTTTGAAGTCATGCTAGTTATTTCACAGTTCTTTCAGGGATGCCTTAAATCACTGGTAGAAATCCTGCTCTTGAAATCTGAGACTGATGTCCTGTGGTAACCTGGGACTTTCTCTGGTTAGGAGTCTTGGAAAAAAAAAATATTTATGACCAGTAATTAATAAATCTTCATCAGGGAAGGAAGGCTTCTTCCACCATGAGTATCTTGGTGGTAGTTATAAACCCCGTCTCTCTCTCCTACATACATGACCTGTAACTTAGTGCATTTTCCCCACTGTCTGCAGAAGGTTTTATTTAAAAATAAAAAGTCGGAGGAGCAGATATTGAGGAAAGTGCTTAGAAATACATTCCCCAGGGAGCTGCAGGTAGCAGGCAGCTCCTTTCTCAAAAACAGGTTTTAAATTGCAGAGAGGAGGCATCTTCACAGAGAAATTTTGAAGTAGAGGGAGAATGGAATGATGACAGCAAAGAGTAATTTTTGGCTACATTTTCTCTTGGCAAGGAGTGGATGGGGTTTAAAAAAAAAAAAAAAAGTGAAGGGGGTATGGTGAGGCAAAGTGTCTAAGGGGGAAGGGAGAAGAACCGAAGGGGCAGGTAAAGGGTGAATATTGGTGAAGAGGCATAGAGGAGAAGAGGTTGATGAAGTTGACCTTTTCAGGATGGGGTTACTATAGCCTGAGATGTAAAAGCCTGTTTTTATGACTTCAGTTTTGAAAGAAAATTATATGCAGTATTACTAATGATGTTTAAACAGGATACACAGGACTCATAGTCTTAGGTTTAATGAGCTAAGGTAATTACACCATCCCGTAACTAACCAAGTAATAACAAAATGGATTTTTCTTCTACAAGATGCTCTGGGCTTGTAGTTCCCTGATTTAATATACTCGTTTAATTGCACAATATTATAGTTCAGCAAGTCATCTGAAGGCATTTTGGTTCTAAGTAGCGTTAGGAGAGCGTGCACTTCTGCTTCTGAGGAAGAACCTTGTTGACGTAAAATAAAAGTAGTTGCTGAATTTCAGCTGTCTGTGTGCATGCAGGGAAGAAACATTTCCCAGTTTCACATTTTCAATTCCTCTTCTATTTTAATGAGTAAAAGGCAAACTACAGTGTTTCTGTTGTAATGTATTTCTTCTGTAGACTAAATTTTACAGAGGAAAATTCCCTCAGTTTCAACTATCCAGGTTGGCCCTCTGCTCATTCTGCAGATGCTGGAGCAAGGCAGCATCTCCCCCAGGCATTTCAAGCTTTCACACAATGGGTGTCTCACAGCTGAGGTAGCTTCTCCTTTGGAGTTAGCGACTTCTCTTCACTCTCAGTAGACAGAGATGGAAAGTGTTTAACCGAAGCAAAATACCTAATTTAGACCTTTCTCTTTATTATTAAGCATGGTTTCTTTGACTTCTTCATCACCTTTAATGGCAGTTTGCAACAGCTGACTGTTTCAGACTTTTATTTCTACCTCATTGAAGTTGGTTTTAGTGGATGAGACAGCCTGTTTAGATGGAGATAACTGTTTTCTTGTTCAGGAACATGGTCAGCCTTTGAACTGGGATACCTTGATGAGCTGCTTCCCCAGCACACTCTCCAGATGTCCAGTGGGTAACAGCGGTTATCTCCAGATAAGCCACATGGGCATGGCTGAGCAGATAGGGAAGGAGTCCAGGGGAGCTCAGAGATGTGACTGTTGGTGGCCAGGAAAGCTGCGTGACACGGCAGGACTTTGGAAAACATGAGTCAGTGGGGTCATGAGACTTTTGTGGGATTTGTTTTAATCTGGAAGTCTTCATTAGCTGATGTGTCTTGTGCTGATTTGAGACAAACACGTGACCCTCAGTCATGGTGATGTGCACATCATGCAGCACAGTCCCGCATACTGCTGCCTCGGCTCCTCCACATGATTTCTAACAAGACTTTTTTTTTCTTAGATTTAGCTTAATGATCTTGTCATCTTTCCTGTTACCTTGCTTTCAGAAGGAGGATTAAAAAAAAAAAAAGGCCAACCCCCCACTCCTCCCCCAGCAGTAAAATAACAGCTTTCTTTATTTCCTTGTAAATTAAAGAGTCTGCAGAGCAGCAAAGGTTATTTAAAATGCATCATAGAATATATCTTACAGGTAGAAAGGCCACCAAATAAGTGGATGTAGAATCATAATTTGACCAACTCTGGGTTCTTTTTGAATGCTGACTGATTAATATCACTTTGAAATATAAAACAAAGCAGCAAAAATTGTTTCCTCTTTCATGTTTTGAGTGAAATGTTTTAGGTTTAAATTTTTGTATCAACTATACTCCTTCTGAAATGAGATAGAACTGTTAAGCCGAAGGGCAAGTTGGCCATTATACTTTTTAATCAGCTGAAGAAGGCTTAATTTTACCAGCAGTATAATTTTTATTTTTTTTTTTCTCCCATTTTCTTGAAGAGTTGGCAAAACATAAATGATGGATACTTAGCGAATAGGTACCTGGTGTTTCCTGTCATTCAAAGTGATGCTGCTTTTGCCATAATGTTACAAAAAAGCCTTGAATGCCTCTGTTTTTCTAGGACTGAATTCCAGATGTTAATTTACAGTCCAGCAGCTGCTTGTTTTTGGTGGTTTTGTCAAGTTGCAGGTCAAAATTACGACTTGTTTGCTGTCAAAGGAATGCCAGCATTTGCAACACCAATATTTTATGCTGTACGCTTTTCTGTAATTGCAGTCTAATTTGTATTTCTGCCTTGATAGATGAAATGCATACACAGCATGAATCTGATAATTGTATGTGACCCTTCTGTTGTATATAAGATGTTTAGTTTATAGTGTACAAAGACTATTGACTATGCAGCTCTGAATTTTATTTTTTGAGCATATGGAATAAATATTGTAACCCTGGGAAGCGAACGATGTCCTGCTCGTCTTGCAGAAGTGTTGAAACCCCTCGTCAACACAGTGAGGTGTCATCTCGAATCTACGGCTATAGGAAAGTTTGGGTTTATGGCTAAGTGAAAACACTTTTGGCTATTATCTGTAGAATTGTAAACTATACCTGCATGACAAAAAATAAATAAATGTTAGTCTCACATTTTGAAACATGAATGAGTAGTGTGTACTAACACATAGCCTAGTATGTTTTTTGCTAAAAGCCTGCATTTGAATTAATGTGAAATTAGTGACATGCAGCCTTACTTAGAAAGCCATTATGGGTTCAATCATTATGTAATACTTCAAAAGATAAGTACACTTAATCTCTTCTGACCTACATTGTGTTTTTTTTTGTTTGTTTGTTTGTGTTTTTTTTTAGAATTTGCCATTCATCTCCCACTGTACCTTTTACCTTCTTCTCTGCTCTCCTTAAACCCGGTTGTAAGCTG
>CM021767.1:2304939-2356708 GCA_011076525.1 Nettapus auritus
TGCCTTAATTTTTTTTTTTTTTTTTTTTTTTTTTTTTTTTTTTTTTTTTTGCCACTATTGGCTTTTCAGCTTGTAGCAGCTCCTGTAATTTAGCTTTTACTACCTGTGGACAAATCTGCACTGTAACTTGTCATACTTATTTTACTACAGCCATTCTCATTGCTAAATTTTTTTTGGAAGCTGTAAAGCAACAGCTAAAGATGCTTAGTGTTGATGATAGATGAGTGCTTCTGTTGTTTGATGTGGTTTGTATTTGTTAATAAGCGCTAGGTTCTGCACTTTCTTTAAGAAGTGGCCATCTTTACTTTTGCAAGATTTGCGTTTAAATGAATTTTCTTTCTGTAGTGTAATGTCACAGTAACAAATACATTGCATTTTAAAGTACTGGGTTGAATACACTACACATGACTGAAAACTTTTATTTTGAACTTTCACTAATTTGAATTTCCCACAATTGTTTTTGAGATACATTCCTTTCTTTTTTCTCCTGGCCAGAAATAGGTTCTGACATTTTAGCTTAACTTCCCTCTGTAATGATCTCACATGAAATGAAGAGAGCTGATATTTGAGCCACTCTTTTTAAAACAGACAGTAGTCTCACTTTGAAACCCTCAACAGTTACTAGTTCTCGTGGGTCTTTTTTAAAAAATTTTCTGCCATTGAATTAACTTAATTCACGTATATTGATGCTGTGAGTGGTGGCGTACAAAGTTTTTCCATCCAATAAAATGCTTCATGCTTAGCATTACCATGGTAATGAAATAATGCAAGAGATGTTTTTTAACATGCATTATTACTACTATTTTTTTAAATAGGAAAGAGTAGTAAAGCAGTAACATGTACTTCTAATATATTAGAGCACGAATGACTGGATTGCAGTGACTTTTCAAAAGATAATAACAAAATTCTATATCTCTGCTTTTATAGCCCAAAATCTGGGTAAGGAAACATTCAGAATAGGAAAGCATTTACATCAGCATAACTAATGTTTTAGTTTCTTTGGTTTTATACAAGAAACAAAATCTTTTTTTTTGTCATAGCTATAAAGGAAATATATTTTTATAAAGATTAAAATACTGAGAGAAGATGGCCTTATTTTCCTTCTCTGTATTTATTTCCGTCCTTCAGCTTCAGTCTTTTTGAATTCTGGTGTTCTTCCTTGTATTCCTATTCTCAGGAAATTTTTATGATCTTTTATAACCACTCTTATATAATAGAAGGTTGCCATTTGGGGCATCATTTCCCATTTGTATTTGTCCAGGGTTGGTTTGTGCTTCTCAACTCCCCATCAGCTTTGCTCTGCTGCACCTTTGTACAGTGGCACCCTATTGAAAATGCTTGTGGACAACTCCATGCTTCACTGTTAAAAAAAAGTACTATGTGGCAGAGAAGTCTTAATCTGCCACAACTTCTTGTATCCCATGACACAGGTCAGAAAATTAAAGCATTTTAACCATAATTTGGAATGTATATTCATATAATCTATTGCTTGAGTGTGAATACTGGCACCAAATTCTGTTCTCTTGCCATGCTCGTAGTGGTTTATCCAGATGTTAGGTATCTAGATGCTGGTACTTGGCAGCCTTAATTGCTGTTTTTAAGAGCTAAAATCTACCTGTAATTCTTGATTGTTTTATCATTGAATCAGGGCTGCCAATTACTGGGTAGAAAAAAATAATCTGTAACTTTGCAAACGTGAATAAGAAAAAAGAATGCTCCATGTAACTTATATTTTCTTGAAGTTTTTCAAAATAGCATGAGATTTCTAGTGGGGTTTGTATTTTTTTCTCCTACTATGTGCTCATTGAATTGCATTTAGTGTAAACAACATTTGTTTAAAGAACAGAAAAAAGCCCAAACCCTGGAACTGTGAATGATGATCAAAAGAAACCAGAAGCAGGTTGGAGGGAGTACTTTCCTCCTGCCCCCTTAGCTTCTTTTCTGGAACATGATTATTGATAATGCTGGCTGGCAGTGCTCTTCCACTTGTTCAGGGCTTTGGCATGGGGATGTGGTGGTGAAACATCCAAGTTTAGGGACCATTTGTGGGATGGCAGGCAGATGGTCTTCCTTGCGTCTGCTTCCCTTTGCTCCAGGTGTTAAATGTTTTCCTTTGTATCTCAGTGGTCTTAGTCCTGCTGGTTTCTGCCAGTACCTTGTTATGGCCAACTTTTCAGCCTGGTAGTAAAATCTGACAGAGAAGGCTTGGAGAAGCTTTAAATAAATTCATACATGAGTAGGCATTTGTTCAAAGTATTCAAAACCAATTTGACTCATTTTTCTTCTGCTCCTTCTCCCTAACTTACTCTCTTTCAATACCTACCAAACACGGTGTTGCAAAGCAAAAGAATTTGCAAGGCACCAGGAATTAGGGCTTCAGTGTTACTGAGGAAAAACTTTGCCATTAGATGCATCTGTCTGCTGGTAATTTGGCTTTGGTAACAGATATGAAATTGGAATTTGTTCTAACCTCTTGTTTTGTCTTTTGTTGCTTTCAGTGGCTTTTTATTTGGTCATGGTAATTTTCACAGATTGAATTCAGGTTTGTTTGGATATCTTCTTTCTCTGTGCTGTTATGAAACCAAGTTCTCTTGCTATGGATCTTGTGCTGCCAAGTAAGCATAAAAGTTAGTAAACAGTTTTCAGAGCAGACAGCATTCTGTGTTGCTGAACACGAGCAGAAGCCATCATCAGGAGCTTCTGGAGCTTCTCAGGGGTTACTGTTGTGGTGTTAACTTTTGACAAAGTACTGTGTATTTTTGGCTATAAAAACACATTTTTTTTGAGAACTGTTACTGATGCCCCTAGTGGCACAGCTCCAGCCATGGGATCAGAGTAATAATCCTCTTGGCTGGACCTTCTTCAAATAGAGTATGTGTTAGAAAACCCTGTTTGTTGGTTGTTGTGACTTATGGTCTGTTGGTTTGTAAGTATTAGATAAATGGCTCCAGCAGAGATTGAGCGAAGAGGAAGGAAGAGGAACATCCCAGATACCCAATGTTTAAGCTTTGATTAAGGAATATTAGTGGGTGATTTTTCTTTAAGGAAAGAACAAAATGGGGGAGAAACATGAAGCATTGGTGACTACATATTATTTGTTATAAAAATGTTCAGTTTGTATATTAATAGAAATATAAAAGTAGTCATTGTTTTAGCATAAAAGCAGCTGGTACTGTTTGATGCCAAAGAGCTTGATGCCAAAGAGAAGTTCCAACAAATCCTATTGAGCAGATATAGCAGGGGAGAGAAAAGATGATTCATGGCAACAAAGAAGTAATGGTGGAAATAACACACAAAGGTAGCTCTTGGTGAGGACATTTTCAGGCAGGGATGTTCCACGTGGTAGAGTGATGCTGATCCCTGTGATATACCCTACTAGTGTTCAAATTCTTTCAAGAACATGTTGGGAGCCTGTAGGGAATCTGTTTGATGCTTATCTGTAGATGGGTACAATATTTGCATTTGTTTGTCTTTGAAGGGGATATGACTATGCAATATTTGAAATCCCTTGGCCAAACCTTTTGAGGCACGGTTTTTATGTGATGATAACAAATGCTTTTACAGGTATATTGGACTTGCCATTTTCTATTAAGAAGCATGTTGCCATATCTCAAAGTTTTGCATTGTTTTTGCAGACAAGTATGAGAAAGGTTGAATGGAGTAGGTGTCTTTATGGGGGCAGTCAGCGAGGTTACTGAAGCTGAAATGGAATTGTATCAGAATCCCTGAAGACTTGATCAGGTGTTCATGAAGTTTGATAGATTAATCCTACATAGGGTGGGTGATAGCAAAGCCCTGAAGTGCCACATCTAGGGAATGTGAAAATAAATAAATAACCATGGCAGAATTGTAATGGTCTGTAAAAATAGAGCCTTAGAAGCAGACTGTGTCGGTGGCTGGATTGGTGAGTTTGGCCTTCCTTGGTAATGGTGCCATGATGGAAACATTCAGCTTAGTTTCAAAACATTGTGAGCATTAAAAGCAACAAGTTTCTTCAAAAGTATATTGAAAGTATATCTTGGCCGCCTGAGCACACTGCTGAGGCGGCCAAGAAGGCCAACAGCATCCTGGCTTGCATAAGAAATAGCGTGGCCAGCAGGTCCAGGGGTATGATGGTCCCCCTGTACTCGGCTCTGGTGAGGCCGCACCTCGAGTACTGTGTTCAGTTCTGGGCCCCTCACTACAAGAAGGACATGGAGGCGCTCGAGCGAGTCCAGAGAAGGGCTACGAAGCTGGTGAAGGGTCTGGAGAACAAGTCTTACGAGGAGCGGCTGAGGGAGCTGGGACTATTTAGCCTGGAGAAGAGGAGGCTCAGGGGTGACCTTACTGCACTCTACAGGTACCTGAAAGGAGGCTGTAGCGAGGTGGGGGTTGGTCTGTTCTCCCATGTGCCTGGTGACAGGACGAGGGGGAATGGGCTAAAGTTGCGCCAGGGGAGGTTTAGGTTGGATATTAGGAAAAACGTCATTACTGAACGGGTTGTTAGTCACTGGAATAGGCTGCCCAGGGAAGTGGTTGAGTCACCATCCCTGGAGGTCTTTAAAAGACGTTTAGATGTAGAGCTTAGGGATAAGGTTTAGGGGATGATTTGTTAGTGTTAGGTCAGAGGTTGGACTCAGTGATCTTGTAGCTCTCTTCCAACCTAGACTTTTCTGTGATTCTGTAATTCTGAAATGTAGGATGCTGTATTTCAAAACAAGATAAGAAATGTCAAATCTGGAGCGAGCAAGTCAGGATGCATGGTATCAGTTTGTAACTCTTCTCCCTTCCAAAACAGTCCTTGATACAGCTTAACAGCATAAAATTTCATGTAAAATGTCAGTCAATAGGAAATACTTTGACAATAATAAAATTATTACCGTATTGTATTGAAAAATACATGGTAGAATGTTATTTTCTGAAATAAATTGATTTAGAAAAAAACAATTTTATGCATTGTGCAAAAGGTAATGTAGCACTTGTAGTATAGTGTTTAAATACTGAATTTGGCATGAAGTATCAGCAGAAAACAGATGAGTAGAACAGAATGAAGCTCCTACGGAAAGGTGAGCTAAGACACACCCCAGTGACAGCTTGTGGAGTGGTTATCTTAGAATTAATTATTCATACATATGCGTGTCTTTTTGAAAGTTAAACCAGTGGTTATAATACTTAGAAATAGCACAATGGGTGTGAATATCAGTCAATGATTTAATAACTTTTCCCATAAAAACATAAAATTTACAAAGTGCTTAAAGTAGTAAGTCACATTTTTGCACAAAGTGCACAAAGTAGAACAGCAGACTTGCAGAGAATTGTTTATGTGATGTCAGTAGCTGTGTTTAAGGTACTGTAAAATCTGTAATTGTTATTTTCTCGTTTAAGCCCAATTATTGTGAGAGCTTGCATCATTGGAAGAGCAGTAGCCTTTTTTTTTTTTTTTTTTTTTTTTTTTTAACCACATCTAACTTCTGTTGCACATCAAATTAACAATTATGATAGAAGTGTATCAGCACTTCTTACAAACATGGTAGTATTTTTTGAAGTAAATAATTACCTCTGTTCCAAAATGTTAAAATTTTCTTTAGACTTCCACACAGTGGAAGTCTGTTTCAGAGTTTATTAATTGAGTAAGTAACAATCAGTTGACTAGTCAGAGCTGTTGCCTGTTATATCTGTAGGGTACCAAAATTACCAGCAGCTCTTTGCAGCTCTTCTTCTCTGAGAACATGCATGCTGGCAATCTCAATTAAGCGAAGCATCTTGATATTTCTTGTGCAACAAGTGTTGTTGAAATTATGTGTACAATAGTGTGTTTTTTACTGTGGTGTCTGTCACTGGTCTCAATAAATTCTCTGAAGTACGTTCCTTACTTGCAAGTAACACAGCAGCCATGTGTAACCCTATCATATGGCACTATTCTTGACTTCTTATACAGGAAATACTGCCTGTAGGGACTGCTCAGAAGTTGAAGGAAAATCAGTTATCTTACAAAAGCGACATTTAAACTCCCGATGTTAAAGCCATCCTAGAAATATGCTGTATTTTAGCATTCTCAGCAATTTCATTCAAATTCTGATTTTCTATTCCATCAATGGTCTCAAGTTGTGACCCCTTCAATGGGCACCAACCAAGAGGAATAAACCTAATGCCTTTATTGAGTAAACTCACTACAACTGTATCTTGGCTGATTTAGTCCAGGCATTGTTGGAAGAGTGAAAACAGTTTTCCAATTCTTAAGTCTAAAATATCCAGCAATTTTTCTCGAGTGTCAAAGCAGATGTGCATTAAGATAACTACATTCTTGAACCCAGATGTGCATCTTTCCCTTCTTGTGGCCCCAAGTACCACCTTCACACCCTTCTCCACTACTTCCTCCTTTTCTTTTTCTTTTCTTTTCTTTTCTTTTTTTTTCTTTCCTTTTTTTTTTTTTTTTTCTTTTTCCTGGCTGCCTTGTGTGCCCTGGCTAGCTGTGAGTGTGTGGTGCTTTGTAAAGCTGTGGTGTTTTTTTCAGGCAAGATGTTAACCTAGGATTTTGTAATCCTTGCCAACTCACTGATTTGTTGCCAAACACATAACTAAATACCTTTAATCTTTATCTCTCTGAAGTTGCTTAACAAGTTTGAAACTTACTGCAGGGTAGCATGATCACCAGTGCCCCTTTCCCTAGAAAAACAGTTCAAAATTACAAACAGAATATCTTCTGCCCTTAAAATGACCTGGGCTTCATGTCTCCAGCTGCCTCCTTGACTATCAGAGGAGTGCCTGGAGGTCTTGGGGATGCACCTTGGTGTATGTTTCCCCAACAGCTGTAGTCGTGGCACACCCTCCAGGCTATAACCATGTGGCCGCAGTGAGCCTTGTGCCCCTAGATCCCAGGAACTGTCATGGTGGGTTGCACCCTGTTGGCATCTCATCCAGAGACCCTAGTATTAAGAATTGATGGCCTGGGTAGTTCATGGGGCTGTTGGACACTGGGGAACTATGCTTGTGATCTTAGACACCTGACTGAAGTCCTGTGTTAAATTGCTGTGGGGTGGGTGAAGGTGTTTGTGAGGGACAGGGAGACTATAGCAGGGAATTACTGGAGACCGATGTCCTGTTTGCAGCAGCTGGGAGTAAGGAAGGGCCATGTGTCTCAAGTGCCACAAGACGCCTATGTTTAAGCAACTGAATTATTTCACCACTCCTTTTTCCTAATAACAAAGGTTACACTGGCAACAGCTCGCCTGATCTAATATTTCTCTATCAATCAGAACTGTTACCATTTGCTACTGTTCTGCAAAGTATTACAGTTCCCTTGGGCATTAAATTTACCAACTTGATTTTAGTGTCATGGATCGCTGTGCTATTTGAATTCTCTTTTTCTACTCTTTCTGATCCTGGTTGCAGCTGAACTTCTGAATGTAGAGGCTTGTGTCAACTCGGACTGATATTGATTGCATTGTCTACATAAGTGTTGTGTGGTGCACTGGGTTATTTTGTAAGCCTGGCTTACATCTCATGATACAACCATTTTCAGGAGCATTATGAAGAACAACTGCAGCATTGATCAGTATTTACCACATATTACCTTGGCATAAATTTAGAAGATGGGGCTTCCAAAGTCTTCTGGGATTCAGACTTCTTGAAAATGCAAAAACAAACAAACAAAAAAACCAGCACCAAACCATACAAAACAACAAATGGATTTCACATTACCTATAGTTCTTAGTTCTACATTAAAGAACAAACATCAGCATTGTTTGATGTTTGTTCCAAAGGTTTCTTGACAAAGTCATCATGGATGAAAATAAACAAAATGTTATTACAAATTTAATAAATTATTGATTTGTGTGTGCAGGGAGATGATGTTTAAAAAGCTTAATGTTGTGAAGCTTATGATCTATCCTTGTGGTTTCCAGGCTCTTCCACTCATACATTTTGTCATTCATCAAAATTTCTCATTTGTCTCCAATGTTCTGTAATTGAAAAAAGGAATATGGCATTGGCAGCGGCCTCGGTTCTCAGTCCTACTCATGCATAAAAATTTCTATTTCCCTTTCTCAGGACAAAATTCATCAAATGTTTTCTGTATTCATTTAGCAAATTTTCTAATGCTTAATATAGCAGATTGTTTTCTCTGATATCATCCAATTTCAAAGAATATTCTCAGATATTTCTGAGGAGAATGTTTTTTGTTTTGTTTTGTTTTCCATAGCTATGTCAATTTGTATGTCTCAAGACCTTGTATCCTTCAAGCTTGCTTGACTTTCATAGTAATGCCAACTTATTTCTCAAGGTAGTTAAGGAATGATTTATTTTCTTTTGCCTTAGAGATAGTTTTATTCTTCTGAGGGGAAAAAAACGAAAGGCATAAAGCAGAGGAAAACTGACAATATTACAGAAAACCCTGAATGTAAAACAGCTGCAACATGTTCATATATTATGGGAACTCTTACTTTATGAATTGACTCCTTTATCAGACTTCTGAAGCTGATGTATTACTTCTGAGTAGTACTGATTGAGACTGTAAAAATCTGAAGTCTTGTAACTGCAATGCTATAAAATAAGTTATGAATAAGCTTATGAATTTACTTTTTTTTTTTTTTTTCTCTCCCTGAGGCATTCAAAGATAACAGTATGTCTAATTTCTCTGGGTAGTTCTGTCTGTTAAGTAGCTCAGGGACTAAAATACTTAATTTGTTTTCTGTATCATATATATAATATCTAGTTTGTAGAAATGGGCTTGTCAATTTAGCAGAATTGGATCTAAGATCATCAATTTTATTCCCTCCCATCTGTTAACCCGGCTTCTTTGTTTACCATGCGATGTCTAAGAAATACCAATGTTATAGACCTGGAGCACTGCTGGAAATCTTATTTCTGAATCAAACTGGAGTCACCTAATTCTATCACTGCACAGGATTTTAAAGCTTAAATCCTGGTATTCCCAAATGACTGGTGTGGATACATTTACCCGGGAGGCTTGACTGTAGTAGTAGTGGCATGTTGTGGTGAAGCTTGGTCAGTTCCTCCTGCAGGTTGGCGTTGCTTGGGATGCATGATGGGACTTAGGGTTGCCACAGGCCTCCTCACCTGAGTGACAGGCCTCGTTGGCTGGTGATAGACGATGAGCTCTGTATGTGCTAGGGAGAGGTGCAAACCACACCTGTGATGGCTTTTTCTTTCCTCCAGTGTTGTGAGAGAAGCCTTTAACTTGGATTCCTCAGTTTTCCTTTCAGAAGGTTGAGAGAAGGTGCACCATGGTACCTCCAGCAGCAGCAGGCCTCTGCAGGTCCATCTTGCATTTTGCATCTGCTACCCATGTGGCAACAAGCACCCGGGGCAAATAATTAGTTTACCTGTTCAAAACTATTCTTTCCCTAGCTTTTAATGCACTCTAACACTGTGCTGTGCATCCAGTTTCTCATTGCTTGTGCTTTGCAAGCCTGGGTTGCATCTCACCTCGGCCTTCTCCTTTCCAGACCAAAGAGCCCCAGCTTTCCCAGACCCTCCTCTTAATGTGACTGCATGCCTGTATGCTTTTAGCCGTATGGTTTTTAAATTATAGCCTTCTATGTAATCTAGTCGATCCACAGGACTTTGGCAACGTTTGCAGTCTGTGTTTGCTGGAAGATAAGCAGCAGCCAGACTAAACCTTTTCACCTAAGAGAATAAATGTCCTTGTAGAGCTGTATTCTAGAGATTAATAAAGAATTAAGAAATGGTTTTAATGAAAATTCTCAAGAGACTTTCCTGCAGCACTTACAGATGACAAAAACATAACGTAAGAGTCAGGCTAAGCCACTCGGTGTTTCTTGATTTATACTTAAGTAAATCTTCTGTGTCACTATAGTTCTTTAAAAAGAAACAACAACAAAAAACAGAACCAAACCAAACAGAAGAAACAACAAACCTCAAGTTCATGGAAGGGGTTAGGTTTGACATTAGACTCTCCATCATTTTTTATTTTGTTCCCCTTCTTCCCCTCCCCCTACCCCGACCCTGGCTACGCAAGCCCTATGTCCCTCTGATGACAGCCTGTGCACTGGGACACAGGCAAGAAGCCTTCCTTGCTGTCTTCCTGCGGTGTATGCTGGAGACAGGCTGTCCACGCACACACGTCTGCCTGATGCACAGCGCGGTGCATGCTGGGGCTTGAAACCATCAATCTTCTTTCAGTCTGAAACAAGACTTTCTTTTGGGGAGTTTCACATCAACTCTTACAATTAGCTGCCTTTTTTTTTTTTTTTTTTTTTTTCCCCTGAGAATTGTGCTTTTTTCTGCCCTCCCTCCCTTGTGAAGACTATTGTTCAAAATTTGTTTTGTTAAATTTGCATTTGTCACATGCTGGGTGGGTGGTATGAAGAGCCCGGGGTTGTCAGGTAGCATGCCAGAGCAGCATCTCTCACCTGTTTGGGGCAAGACTTCGTGCCCTAGCAGAGCTCTGGGGCTGTGTCTCTGGTCCAAGGACATTGCTTTCATGTTCTTATTCTGGCAGTAATGTTTGAGCTGAGCTAATTAACAAGCATACTTTTAAAGCTTTGTATCCAGTATGTATATATATTTTAACTCTTCTTCTGTCATAATAAATAAGGCATTTGTCTTTATTTAAGTTCTGTGGTCTTGCTGTGTACTTATTCTCCCTTCCCAGCCTTTCTTTGTCCATGATTTCTTCCATTTTTTTGCTAATTTATTTTAACCAGACCTTTCATTCTTTGTTTCTTTGCAATCTGGCAATTTATGCTTCAGCTATCCTAAGACTTTCCCCAAATATGTCTTTTCTCTTACCATTATCTGTGCTCCTTTCACTCTCTGTGTTCATCAGACTTAAGCACGCTTGCATCCTGTCATACGTATCGTGCTTTCCATTTTCTAGTTCCAAATGCTGTCTTGCTCTGGTTCCCTGCTGTTCTGCTCCACTTCTCTGTAATTCTACAGAAGAGCGATGTTAGATTGCTTTTCCATGCAAGCTCCTTCCTCTGTTTTTTTCCAAAGAGAAGTCGAGAAGAGCAGGAGCAGAGTCCAGCCTCTCTGGCAGCACGTGCACTGGGGGGAAACAAGCTCAACTTTAGGACTCCTGATGAAGGTGTCACTGATGACCCAAAAGGAAAACTTTGTTCAGTCCCTCCTTTTGTCAGGTGAAGCTTTTTCCAAACAGCCTTGTCATTGCAAAATAAGAACTGCTTTTCCGTAAAGACTTGTTTTACAAATGGATGTAAAGGTAGCATCTGGATGATTTGCATAAAAGTAAAACAAAAACTTGAGAAGAAGAAGCATACTATCTCTTATTTATTGGTCTGCAAATGTAATGATAGCCAGAAAGTGTTTTGAAGGCCTTCCTTCTTTCCACGATTTAAAGCAGCGTGCTATGTACAAGGGCTAAATAAAGCTGCATTTTATTTTTTTTCTAGGTTCTGTATGTTTCAGGTTTCTACACTAACAAAGTTAGGGAAAATGCCATTCTTTTCTTTCAAGATAGGATAGAAATTACCCACTGAGCTAGAGTGGATTTATGTATTTAAGTTTTCAAGTTGTTTCTTTCCTTTTTCCTCTTTCATTTTCCTTGCAACATCTTATCATAATTTTTCATTCATGGAAATGAATCTTTCAGCTTTTTGGAGACGGTGATACTCAGAGATATGCTTGGCAGCACTCAGCAGAAATGATGCAACTAATATTAATTTTCATCATCTTGAAAACCTGTTAAAGGAACTTCAGATGCATCTAAAATCCCCTATTAATATTTGGTCTTTGAATAAGTTAAGGGCATATCAGTTCTGGAAGTGGTGCAGTCCTGGTGGGCAGAGCTTCTCTCCAGTGAAAGCTTTGAATTGGGGTGGTGGGAAGGCAGGTTTTATTACGCTATAAACTAGAGTAGTTGACTGTTCAGACAGAAGCCAAATGATATGGGAAGGTGTAAAAGAAATTAAGAGGTTCACACACACATCCTTCCTTGACCGTTGTGTCCTGGAGTGTGGATTCATTCTCCCAGCCTTGATTTCAATTGCTGATTGACTTTGTGGTGGCAAGCCCTTACCTCGAGACACAGTGTTTGCTCAATTTAGTGTTGTCTGTGTTTTTAATAAGGACGTGAGGGGGGTTACCCTGGTCTGTGTATGATTAACGGCAGCAGGATGCTGCACTGCAAGTGTGTAGTAATAAATTTTCCTGGAGTATTTTTTCAGCCTCCTTTGACTTGTGGCTCAGATTTCTTGAACATAGGTGGTCTCTCTGTTGTTAGTATTTGTCTTTTTTTTTTTTTTTTTTTTGCTGTGAATTTATCCAGCCACATTTTGCGCCTGTTTAAACTGTACTATAGCTTAACTGCAGACGTTGTTTCCTCTGAACTTGCCTGTTGCTAGTTTCATTGGATTTTACCCAACTGTTGCATTGGAAAGATGGGAAAAAGTGTCCCCTCGCTGTCTCCTTTGTGTCAGTTCCACCTGTAAGACCGTTGATTTTCTGTTCACATTTACTTCTTTGCAGGTGAAAGATTTCTAGTGTTTTATGCCTAAAACCATCAGTGAAGTGCATCACGTCCCTGTTTCACCCCCTCCCCAGGTCGTGTGTGAGTGGTGAAGACAGCAGGTCCCACGTCATGCATGTGGCATTTCCCTGGCGGTCCTTCTGCCCCTGAAAATTGACTCCGTCCTTCTACCTGCTGTCCATCTTAATGACTTTGATACACATATGAGGGCCTTCAGTATCTCATGGCCACCTCTTTGAATGCCATTGATAAGATACTTTAGCGTACAGAAGCACAAATCTTGCTTGACACCAATGTTTACTGATCAGCTGAATAATGAGAAAATGGTTGTGGACACATAAAATTGTATTCCTGGTTGGGTTTCGCTTTGTTTTTGTTCTGATAGATCTTTTTTCTCTTAGCTCTTCAACTTTTGAAAGGTAGCTTGCTTTTGCTGCGCTTCGCATCAGTTGATTAGGGAGTGCAGCCATTTTAAAAGGTTTGAAAATTAAGGAGAGTTAATATGTTGAGACAGGAAGGAAGAAGGATGAAATCTTTTCTTCTCTTTGACTGAGCTTTCTACTTCAGTGGTAAATTGCAACAAAAATGTAAAAATAGGGCAGTACTAGAAAGTGGGAAAACTAATTGGTGAAAAACGTTATTAGTTTTGAAAATAAATACGTCAAAGTGCAATTCCAAATGGGGAAGGCATTTGTTTTCAGAGTGACGATGAAAATGGCACAAATCTAATAGTAAATTACAAGACTTCTCTGAGGGACTTAATCCCTTCTCTATCAAGTGGAGGCTGCTGCATATATTTGTGTTAGAGCATTCTATTCTTGTTAAATTAATTGTGTATTTAGCAAATTTCTTGGTGTAATGGCAGCCTCTTAGCCAGCTTTGCAATTACAGATCAACAGTGTCTATATTAAAAAAGAATCTGTGTTTTGTTACAGTTAGTGGAGCAACAGTACCGTAATACGTGTTCTTGTCCAAAGCAGTGTGAGAAATGCTTAATAACATAATTTTTGTATTCAAGGGATAACTAGTGCAAGTAGAAAGGATTTATTAAATGAACAAAAAAATTAAACTCTCTCAAGAGACAAATTACTGAATACTTCAATCTTAATGTCCTAGGATCAATAATTGTCTTTGATTAAATTTCTGTTTACTTTTTGAAAATCTGGAAAGAATAACTTTTTTTTACTTGGTAAATACTTTGTGTTCCTTGTAACTATAAATACAGCCTTTCCTATTTTGAAGTGGGTTCACTGACTTTGGCCCTTCAAATGCATATTTTTATCTTCTGTGCACTTGGAGAGAAAGGTTTGTGTTTTAAAGAAAATGATACATTCTAAAAGGCAACAGATAACATCATTTATTTCCTTTAAAAGAGAGAAAAACAAACAAAAAAACCACCACCAACAACCTCCCCCTTCCCAGATCTGTAGGCATTGGCTTTTTCTTTCTAATTCATATCTTGGAAAGGGAAGAAAAACCACAGTCATATTTTGCAATTTGGTATATTGATATGTTGAAGATATCAGATATATTCAAGGAGAATGAGAGATTGTTTGAGTTTCCAGCTAGTTTCTGCCACTCTTTTCTGAATTAAATATTTTAATATGACCAAAGACTTTGAGTCACTGACACGTACTTTAAAAACCCTTAAACCTAGAGGCCTGTTCTTATTTCATTAATTTTTCCTTAAATAGCGGTGTCTAATTATGAGATGCATTAGAGCTTATATAAAAGGGGGAAAATCTGATGCGAATAAATCAAATTTTCTTTTCCCTTCATAGGCCTTCTAGAGGCTACTTTTGAACTGGAATAACAATAATGACAATTAAACAAAATTACTCTGGTCTCATGAGTCTTTTCTAACCATAGGAGCTGGACAAATTGGAGTTGAAAGGACCTCTCCAATTAACATGTCCTCTTCTGCTCATGTATTAGACAATACACTGAATAGCCAATTAATTACAGATGTTTCAGTCTGTGTGGTTTTAGGTCGGGTCATAGATGTGGCTCATGCCTCTTGATAGCTTTTTCTCCTCTAATGGCATAATGAGAAAATAAGCACTCCAGCGACAGTGGGGTGAGGCAGCCAGTATCTCAGCATCCCAAGTGCAGCATTCTGAGCCTGGGAGAAATGTTGAAATATAGTGGCTTCCTTGCACTGGCATCCTTTCTCTTCTGGACAAAGGCTTGAAAAACAAGGGTAGCACTGAGAAAATAGTTAAGAATCTGCATAGTCAAGTCTTTCAACGAAAATATTGCTAAGGATAATTGCTTTTTTTTTTTTTTTTTTCGTAATTAGTTTGTGAACACAATATTTTTAGCTTTTTTAAAATTCTAATAACTTTAGGGTTAAAGAGTTGCTTGAATGGCTGCAACAGTTGTAGTGTCACGTCTATTTGGGACCTCAAAATAGGTGAGCTTTGATAACGTATACAGATTTAGTTAAGGATCCCAATTTCCCTTGGAGGTGCAAGGTTTACTCTCATCTATTTCAGCTTGGTTTGTACATGAAATTGAAATACTGTGAATAAAGGTGATAACAAAGTAGGTTGAATATTCAAGAAGCTTTCTGTGTCTTACTAACACTCTTTAAGAAACTGTTGTCGTCCCAGATTTTCAGGAGCCCACAGGCTCTTAATCTTTATATATTTATTGTATGCCCTGCCTCACTCAAAGGCTGTGTCTCAAGAGACATGCCTGACTTTTCTCTTCTTGCAGTATGGTTGTTTGCAAGCTCAGCAGCTCGTTTCACTGGATGCTGACTACAGTTTTCACTTGGCCTATAAACTGTATTTTGCACCCACAGAGCTGAAATCTGTGCACCTTATGCACTTATGTACCGCTTCCAACTTTCAGCAGTGCAGGGTTTGGAAAAAAATGGAGTTCTAAAATGAAATTATTATTTTATTTTTTACAACTTTAGCTAGTGCATAATATTCTCCTTTACCTTTCAAACTTTGAGGAAAGTGTACAGTCGGTGACAGATGGCTGATTAGGTAGAAAATGTGTGCACAAGCTGTATTAATAGAAATGTATGTAGCTGAACCATATTAGTGCTAACCTCACTTGTTGAGATCCTGAGAGAGGTTGATAACGCTTATTATGAAACGCTGAAGTGACAGATTAGCCATTACGTTTTTATAGTCGACATTTTCCTTAAATGCTTGTTGTTGCAGGGTGTTTTGGCCTCAGAAATTCACATGCTACAGGTATAATGTTATTTTATATTTGGCCACCTGAAAACATTATTCCTAGGGAGAATTGGTGATCATCTACTAGCTGCAACATCTTAAGCAATGCACTTGTACTTTTGTTCAGTATAAGAAGCATTTGCAGGCTGCCCCCCAGAGAAGCAGTGGGTTTTGTTTAAGAGGCAGAGGGTGGCCAAATCCCATCCTTCCCTGCAAGACTGTCTTGAAGGACTTGCTAGGGCATGGGAGGAGGATGTTGAGTGCAGGTTCTGTGGTTGAACCAGAAAAAAAATATTTGTTGGAGCTGCTTTTCCTCGTTGTTTTGTCCTCTGGGCTGCGCAAGGTTAGGGGACAGCAGTACACAGCTAAACTGGGCTTTGCTGACCGCTGGAAAAAATACTTAGGTTGATTTAAAGCTGCCGTGCTCAGTAGCTGTAGCAAATATGTGATTTCCAAAATGCTGATTGCTGTGGTGCTGGTGGAGATCCGGTGATAACTTCTGGGCTTTTTTAGTTCTTTTCGTATGTATGTGAAGAGCTGTTAACCTGATGGAAGAGGTTGGATGTTCCCAAGCCCTAAATAATATTTTCTCCTTTTCTCCCTGTAATGAAAAGGAGGCGTAAGGAGCTCAGGAGTGGTTCTGGATCTGTAAAATTGTATTGGAACAAATGAAGTGCCTCCTGAATGCAAAATAAATAGGTATATATTGATGTCATCTACTGTTAAGCTAATAAAAGATGTCTGCAGCTTAAAATCCATTTCATTTTCTTTTATCTGCACAGTCTAAATAGTTCTGGTTTCAATTTATTTTGTTGACTTCAAGAAAAAATGTTTATTTGGACATTAAAAATTGAATTGACAATTCCATTATCTTCCTTGTGCACTTCAATTTCAGGCTTATCTGCATCAATGAAAAACTGTTCCAGGAGATTCTCTTTTTTTTTTTTTTTTTTTTTTTAATTGAAAAGGTTCTATTATTCCTTGCAAAGCCTGTGTAGAAGGTTGTACAGTTACTAATAATCTGGGGTTTCCCCAGTGTATGCTTTTTGCTTGCTTTGAGTATTTGCAATTAGAAGTCTCCATCTCAATGGGATAATTAAAAAATAATTTACCACTTGGAAGGAATGGGCCTCTTCGGGCAATCTGCACTACTCTTGGTTAATTATTACTAATTTTTGGTTATTTGATACAGTTCTTCCTGACCTGACATCTGCATAATGTAGAGGCTAATGAGAACAGAAATTAAGCCTGATAGTTGACATGTCCTCTGTTCAATTTGAGAGGGTAAGGTGGAAAGAGATCAAAAACAAAATTGTTCAAGTAGGACTTAAGCGTTGCTGGAAATTTTACACTATGCACAGAATTTTTTATGGATACATAGGTAGAGAGAGAGGCATGCGATTTATCAACTTTTCAGTTTCTTTTTGTTGTGCTAGTTAAAAGACGTATTACAGAACCTGAATATTGCAGTGCACTCTGCATAAGCTGAGCACCTCATTGCTGTTGGACTTGCTCAAAGATCCAAAGTTTTTTGGTGTCTTTGCCATGAACAAGCTGCTTACCTTTACAGTTGCTAAGGAAATACTTGAACTGCATGACATGCAGTGATGTTTTTTGTTACTCTCTGCATATACCCGAGTAGCATCACTACTCTCAAGCTGTGCCAGGCTGTTGGGCTCTCCAGCCGCCGTGCTGAGGAAGGAGGGATGCACACCGGTGGCTCCTCTTGTACCGCCCTGGTACTTCTCTGGTGCTCAACCCAACATGCCTCCACAGGGCTCCGAAAGGTTTGTCCCTCTCAAACCCATCACAAAGCTTCCATTGAGCTGTGATGGGAGTGATGATAGGATGTAAAATATTTTTTACATCCTAAAAAAAGCCCAAAGCATGACCAAGGTTTTGCCATGGATCAATAGACGGTGCAAAGGCAGGAGAGAGGCAAAGGGGAGCACTTTGCAGAGACAAAACTGTCCTGGCTTCTCTAAAAGGAACTGTTCTGCCTTGAAACGGATAGCAAAACTCCTCCTGGTATTTAATTTCTGTGTTTTTATTTATTTCTTTTTTTCTAATAGGAGTCTTTAATGGCCCATGGGCACACAGAGACCGATGACATAAATGAAGTGCTTGCAAAAAACAGTGTTTGTGATTTTATTTTAAAGCAAATAAAGGTAAAACACATGACAAGACCATTATGGGAGATATTAATCTGATGTTCAGTGTAGGTCTTGTAGCTCTTAGTGGTAAAAGGTTGTTTTATTGGGTTGAAACCAGGTTATTCCAATTAGCTGTGACCATAGACATATTTATTCAGATGCTAAAGGCCACCTATCACATTTCAGAGGTAGTTTACCCGTGTAGCTGTGACCTTTAGTGATCCAAGAAGCATTATTTCATTTTAAAAAATGCTCCATTTTGCTTTTGTTGCCTGCAGAATAATAAAGCCATGTTACACTCTGAGTTTTTCTTAATGAGAAAATTGCCATCTCCCAATTGAGAGAATTATTATGATAAATGGGCAAAATCTGCTTCCATCTCAAAAACCAAACATTTTTTCTGTTCAGCAGCCGCATAGCTCATGAAATATGACGACAGATGCAAACAAACAAGTTAACCCATACAATAAGATCACAACAGAACTTTAAAAAAGGGGGAGAGCAGAATATGAAATGAAGCCATCTGTCTCTGTGCTACAAAGCATTCATTCTCTTTGTGGGTGTAATTACAGATCTGGCTTTTCTGTTGCTGGATTTCTGTACAAAATTGTCCTTAAGAAAAACAGTTGATTCCATATAATGTAAAAATAACTTGTGTTGCTGAAAATTCTCGGTAGTACTGGCACGGAGTTAAAACTTCCATTCCTCTTCCCCATTCAGTTATCACCATCTCTCCAATGGCATTACACAACAATAGCCCTATTTGCGTTAGCAGTTCACTGACCTGGTGCCTTGTCAGTTAAAAAAAAGCTCCTTTATGCTAAATCAGTAAAAGAATTTGGCATGCTGGAGCAGTTCTTTCTGAGGCTTCAGGTGAATTCTCACTCCTGCTCCTTGAAGCGACTCATGGCTTTTGGGTCTGGTACGTAGTAATTACCACTCTCGAGTCAAATTGAAGGAGCTACATTGTATTCTTACAAGAGAGGAAAACGAGGAAATTTCAGTTTTGACCCAGAATTCTGGAACATAATTTAACCTATTTTTAAGTAAAATATTAGTACTTCAAATAGTATGCAGAAGTATATGTGAATCATTCAAATTAGCCACGCTTGGGGTCTTTCAGTCTCCTGTTTCTCTTAGTCAAATTACTAAAAATTAAAAAAAAAAAAAAAAAAAAAAAAAAAAGTATTACAACTTAGTGTTATAACAGAATGGCCTTGGGTCATTTTTTCTTGGACCACACCTGAATTATAGTGCTGTCCTAAGGACAGGAAGGTGGCGTGCAGGAATTTCTCAGTGCGCTGTGTAAATTATTTTATTGCTTCTGTAATTTCACTCTACTTAAAAATGAGGCTTCTAAAAGAAATATAGCATAAAATAGAATCTTCTCGTGTAAAATTAAGATAGCTTTCACCTCCTTATATTGCCAACTGAACTTTGTTTCTTGATTGAGGTGGTGTCAAGTATGAATGCAGTGCTGGGATGTGTCTTGGCACGAAAACTAATAAAGCAGTTGAGGGAAATGTTAGGAGGAGTGAAGCGTGGTGATGCTGAAGTGACGAATGCACTGTTTTACTTGGAGAACTTGGGAGCATTCAAGACGTTATTAAAAAATAAAGAAGCTGGTTTTTGTTTTGTATGTACCTATACTCTCCCTGAATAACTTTGTCGTTTGTTACAGACACGTGTAACTTTGCTGCTGTGTTCAGTCCTCACCTTATTGTCGTTTACTCTTCCCGAAGCTTGGTGCAGTGTCTGTGAGAAGCCTAGTCCTTGAAATATTATTTATCTTTTCAATTTCCCTTTTAGCAAGGTCAAATTTGCCATCGATTAGTTTAGCAGCTTTGTGTCAGTTTACCGTTGTGCACCCTCTGTGCTGGTTTGCTGCTTTTGTTTCGGGACTAGGGCTGCGGTAGGCCCAAGGAGGTGATGAGGGATGGAGAAGAGAGACCAGAAGGCCCTCAAAACACCCATGAACTTGTCCAGCCCCAGCTTTGGTATCAGCTGCTGCCTGATTGCGGGTAACCCAGCAGCTTCCCATTGATGGTCAGAAGCAAAATCTCTTTTCTCCATGTACAGGCAAAACCTCTTGGCTGCTACAGAGTTTAGAGTTGGTTTTGATCTATATTTTAAATGCTTGCTCACAGTTCTGGCTCCAAAACAATTCTTTTTGTCTTCCAACCTTTCTTTCCAGTCACTTAGCCTATCTGAAAGGTCTTCCCTTTGAGCTTGGCCTAGCGAGGCCCTGCTTGAACATGCTTGCTGCCTCGCAGTGGGTGCACAAATGCTGCTGGTCTGCGCTCTTCCTTTTCCTGGACAGTTGCGTTGCTTTGGCTGGCATCTGCTCTCCTGTGTTCTTCCAGTCTTCCTTCCCACAGCAGATGCTTGTTTTAAAAACAAGTATTAATACATTAGTATGCAATGCTCAGAGTGGCAATTTGAGAACACAGTTAATGTAATTTTCCTGTTCTGTAACACTTGTTTTCCTTGTATGCAAACTCTGGTGGAGGAGCTGTGACAATCTTTTCAGTCAAAGTTTGCATATTAATTTTGTGGTGGCTACAGGGGCTGGTGACAGCGTGGGCTTTAATAAGTCTGGCTCTCAGAGGTGCTGGTGTGTAGCTTGGGCTGTCTTTAGAGAAGATGAGAACTCACTCCTATCGCCACGGTGCTGCTGAAATCAAGGAGGAGTTTGCTCAGGTTTTGTCATCTCCTTGGCAATCTTTCCTAGTTATTTTTGCTGGGCTCAATCAGTCTTCTTCTTCAAGTATACGCCCAGTTTCTTGCATTCTGTATTTAAAGTCTTTTTATTAATTCAGTGATTTGCCTTCTCTACAAGGTGAAGTGTGGACAACCTTTTCAGTTCTCTAATATCAGAAATTTGATAACGTAGATGCTTCAAGGAGTGGAGGCTTATGTTGCTGACAGAAAACAAGGTGCTCTCTATATGAACTATATCAGTAAGGATGTTTGAATACAGGAACATATTTTTGGTCTAACCAGTTAAGGAAACTGGAGCAAATTTGGCTTCCTTTCTATCACTAGTGATTCCTTACAGTGAATGGAGCTGCGTATCAGGAGATAAACACAAGAATTTGGGCTGTAACATGTAACCAATAAAAAGCAAATTGACCAAGTCTTAGCAAAATGGGCATTGACAACTGGGTGCGGATGTGGGTGGTAAAAGGCGATGGGGGGGAGGAGGATGTATTTGTGTGATTTCACTGTGTTTCCCACCAGACACATGGGATGACAGAGTTCTTTTCTTGCTGAGCTGCCCAGAAGCCTTAGCCATGCTCTGTTGGGTTAAATGGATGCTTGGAAGAAAACCGAAGGCTTGAATTGGAAATCTGTGCAAGAATGCTCAATTAGAGCTGAACATAGGCCAGAGGATGTCCAGCATGCTTTGAAGAGTGTATTGATTCCCTCCTCACCCGAAATCTGAACACTACGGTCATTTCTTAATTACATAGAGCACAGCATGAAATTCAGAGGAGGACGGATGGGTGACATTATAGCAGGGTGAGTCTGTAGTGTCGCACACAACGTGCTCTGTATGGACACGGGCAGTTAAGTGATGCAGCTGAGTGAGTGAGGAGCAGAGGAGTTGAGGGACAATCAGCAGCTCTGCCACTAATGTGTGCCGCTCGGGACAAATCACTTCGGCTCGGAGTGAAATTATCATTTTCATTAAACGGAAGGTACACTTCTGTTGCTTTCAGTGGAGCTTGGTTTCATCCTCTGCAGTTTCTTGTGTTTTCCAGAGATGATATGCAGACGAAAAATGTATAATATCGAACATCATCAACATTATTACAATTCTGCCAGCAGAGAAACAAGCAAATAAAACCTATTGTGGCTGCATGCATTAAGATTTTCTTTGCACTGTTGCTTTCCTTAGTTATTGAACAATTTTGCATTCCTCATTTCCATTTCTTAAAATCCATTGTTTTAATGACATTTTAGTCACTTTTTACATTTCAAGACATTTTCTTTCTGACAAATTTGCCTGTGGCATTTGCATACACAAGGTTATTGTACTTGAGACTGTCTTTTGCTCACTTAAAAAACCACACATTTTTTACGAAATGCATGTAGTAAATTAGAGCTGTAAGTACATATTTAGCTGTACAAACTATCAGAAAGAAAAACATTTTAATACATTGTGATCTCCATATAAATATTTCTAAAATATGGCATGATAGACTACAATAGGGTTTTCTAAATGAGTTTGGATCTTAGAAATGGTTATTGAAGATGGTTGAAATTTTGCCGGCAAGGGAGGGTGTAGCTTTGCTTTACGTTACTCTTAAAGCAGGTTGTATGAACTTGAAATAAAATCCATCTTCCCCTTCTTTGCTCCCATCCTCACCTGTAGCACAGTCCATGCAAGTCTTGCCAGTCTTTCAGCTGCTCTTACACATCAGTTTCTACACTCAAGCTAAGTTGCACAGAATGCACAAAATGCCTTTTATTTCTCTCAGAGCTGGAATAACAACAGGTAGAGACTTCTGCAGGTACCAGTCTCCATGTTTGTAGAGTGAAGAGAAAGATGGTACCAAGCAATTAAGCCATCATCTCATTTCCCATAGTCTGCTAACTTGCACCTACTGTTAACCATGGCCTAATTAGACAGGCCACATAGTTGTTCACTTTTGGATAGGACAATTTGCTACTGCAATTTTATTTAGACTGAATTCTTTCTTTAATTTGCCATTTCACATTATATCATAGAGAATTACAGAAACTTAAAGCTATGTAAGTAGGCAGGCATTGCACATTCCTAAGTAAGATTTTATATACAGTGCCACTACTAACGTACATGTAACAGGAGTGGTAGAGTTCGTTACCCTAAATTCTCAATTACACAAGTGTTCTCAGTTTTTCACTTAGCTTTATTTCTTTGTACTGCATTTTGCTTCCCTTTTATATCCAGTTTATGCAACACATCAGTTGCCGTATTCAGAATGAAATGATGGTGTCATTGCTGGTGTGCCAAAGCAGCTTGTATTTCAGCCTAATGCTACATGGGGAATTGGTGCGTTGCTAAGAAAAGAGGTGGGCTGGAGTGTGCTTTTATTACAGCACTACTAAGGCAGTGGTTTCCCACCTGTTGATTTTTAAACTTTGAAGAGAACCTGCTTTGTTTGAACCTACTCTTCCTTTATTTTAAATGCCATAAAGTTAAAATTGAAACTGCCAACACAGGTCAAACAGAAGGTAAAATATAGTGCTGATTTTTATAAAGGAAAAAAAAAAAAAAGTTTAGTTATCAGTAATGAGAAGAGTTGAAATGTGTATTTACTCAGAGAATGAGTATGTGAGAAGGAGGAAAAATAGTGGCAGAGAAATTTCTTAGTAGGCAGAACAAGGTCTCGTCCCCTACCTCTTTTTTTCAGTATGCTTCATATGGCTAAATAAGGCAGCTGCTTTTGTAAAATCATGGCTATACAGGGAAACAGAAAAAGCTTCACATGTTCCTGGGCAAAGCAATGCTGTGAAGTCTGTAAATTGTTGGCATGAGTAGCTAAGACTGACTGCAAACCCAGAACACTGTCATTCTCCATGATGATTTTTCTGGTTGTAGATGCCAGAGGAAAGAAAAATATTTTTACGTGCATCTGCAGTCATTCCACACGTGACTTACAATCTGTGTTCTCAGTTCCAGAGCAAACTGAGGTTGATGACTAGAAAGACACCTTTACCTTGGGTGGCAAAACTCAACTTTGAACTTGGAAGCAATGTTTTGTAGAGGTCTCAGACAAACGGGTATTTTCTTCTAAACAGCCAAAGTTTTTCTACTAATCAACACAGATAGTAGCTCCAAAAGATGACTTGTGTTGAAAACATTTCTGCATGGGGGCTTTAACTCTCAACTTGGGGGGAAATTCTTAGGGGATTCCTCCACCTCTGGGGAGTTTTAACAGTTTTGCCTTTACATCAGAGCCAATAAAATATGTATGAACGTGTCTTACTATGCTTTGCGGCAAATTGAAGGTATGAAAGTAAATCCTATTCAGATAATGGTTTACCATATCTTGTAGAGAAATTAAAAGAATAGAAAGTCTTTTCATGTAATTAGTTTTTTTTTTTTTTTTTTTTTTTTTTTTTTTTTTCTTCCCCATTTTAAAGTCTAATCTCTTTGAACTGGGGACTTGCTACCTCGTTGAAAAGAGCCTATCCTTTCTGAATCCCAGTCTTTAGTCTTGGAGAGATGTGTTTCATGTAAACATTTTATCTGAAACTATGACTAGAATATCGTAGTAGGCCACCTAGAGAAAAAAGTGCTGATGAAAACAATTTTTTCTAAACATGCCTGCCAATACAGATGCATATCGGACTCTGTGTATAGAGCCCATGCAGCTTTAGAACTCTTTGATGTACAGTCTTTAAGGATGAGAGATTAACCTCCTTCCCTTGTCAACAAAGAATTCTTACTTTTTGTCTTTTTATGGGGCCTTATCCTGAAGTCATCAAAGTCTGTGGAAACCATCCTATTTATTTCAATGGGAATTGAATGAGGAACATGATTTCTGTGGTCCAGTGTTTCAAAACAAAAACAGAACAAAAACTTTGCAGTAAAGTAATAATTGCATCCAGATGAGTTTCTCTAAGCGGTTGTGAAGCAGCTGGTGGATATGCATTGATCTGACCAAATTCAGCTCCACTTGTTTCTGAACATGGGAAAATCTGACGCAATCTGGAAGTAATTAACGTGAAACCAACAGCTGCCCCTGAGCAGTCCTTTTTTAAATGAGTCACAAATAAAAAGGCTAGAAATTCCTCAATACGAGGTACATCATCCACACTGCACTGCAGAAGGTGTTTTTCTTTTTCTTTTTTTTTTTTTTTCTTTTTTTCTTTTTTTCATCCTGCCTCTGGCAGTGCTCAGAGGCAGGTGTTTAAGGAAGACAATGGAAAAAAAAAAAGACAAAAAATGTAGTAGTGTCTTACCTGATCTATGCTCCGGTCTCTAAAAATGGACCATAAATGCAGTTGAAGTGAATTTATTCGTAGTATTTTGAGTAAGGGAAATAGGAGGGCAGTGGCCCTATGTCTTTTTTCCATGAGGTCTGTGCTGAACTGCTGAGCTGTTACTGCTTTGACCAGAGACCCTGAAAATAATGGCTAGGTTGAAAAAAAAAAAAAAAAAAAAAAAAAAGAAAAAAAATGGTGGTTTTTTAGAGGCAATGGACACAAGAATGGAAACATCCTTAGGTATGCTTTCCAAAATAGCTATAGTACGTAAGAGAAATTTCTTAAGATAAAGAGAAGAACAAGAGGATTTTAAGCAAAAAGCACTGATGGAAAAGCAGCAAGATGTAATATACTCTTAAGCTTCTAAAAGAGAGAAACAAAATTAATTTCTTAAAATTATATTATGACTAGCTGAGCTGTAACATAATATAGTAAGTCTCCAAGTATTATGTAATAAAATTAGTCAAAAGATGACAAAAGCATAAACAATGCACTAATGAAAAAGCCTTGCAGGACTCATATTTAAATTGGATTGTGCTAGTTTGATTTATGTGAGCATATAAGTACGCTCAGCTCAAATGTCTGTGGAAGCATTGACATTATCCTCTCTCCTTCATTTTCTCTTCTATTTTTTTAATTATTATTTTTTTTTGTTATTGTCGTTGTTGAAGGATTGGAAATATAATGCTAAATATAGCACTATTGTCAATTATAGATTACTGGGAATAGATAAATCTGTTTTCTTGTGTAGTCTGAGAATATAATTAGGAACAAGGAGAAAAGCTACACATTGCTGTAACATGCTAGGTGATGGAGTGGCTAGGCTGAGCTCTCTTGGCCCAGCCTGGGCACACAGAGAGTCTGTCAGCAGAAAAACCCTGTCTTGTGCAGCACCAGCGCGTTTCAGAGCAGTGTTCCCTTGGTGCAGCTCACACTGCAGCCCAGAGCTCTGCATGTGCTGTGACTTCAGCAAACACAATGCATGCAAATCCCCTTTTTTCCAGCACCATTTCTGAAGGTACCCTGATGTCGCTGTGGTACCAGTGGTGGAGGTGACTGCTCTGGTCAGCCCTAATCCCCGTGAGCCCGCAAGCAGGGCAAGCCCTGATAGCTGCTCTTTATATTTAACTCTTTACAAAGATGAATGTTTCACTTATAGCTGTGAAAAATGAGAGCAAGTGGAGGCTTATCAAGTCCTTACCAGTTCCTTGCCTTTTGCCCATCCTTCTTCTGCTCCCCCCAGTCTTCTCATAGAAATACCACTTGATGCTTTATCAGTGAGTTGTTTCCAGCTGCAGCATGCAAGAATTTCCTCTGTTTCAGTATTGCAAGACACTAGAGCTAGCTCTTCCCATTGTATTTTACCATAATGAGACAAAGCATTTGAAACCTGTTCTGAAGAAAAGCATGTGGATATTGGAGCTGGTCTGTAACACAAATTGTAAAGGAGCATAACACAGTGGGAAAGGTTCAAGTGTTAATATATGAAAACTGACTAGGCTTTTTATAAAGTGGGATCAATTTAAAGAGTTAAAAACAGGGATTTAATATAAACAAACATAATGCTAGCTGCTCGGGCAGCAGCTGGATGCGATAGGATGCAGCAAGCACTTGGATGTTGTGCTGCCCCCGGAATCCTCTTTGCTTACTTGGGCTGCAGACATCTGCTTGTATTGAGTTACCTCTGCTCCTGGGCAGACCAGGAGAGCAGCCACCCACTTCAGTGGCTCGGGGACGAGATAACGGGGGGTTTAGTGGGATCCCCATGGCTCACTGGTAGGTATGTGTGGATTTCTGTGCTCCTGCATGGGGAGTGCCCAGCCTGCTCCCAGCCTGTGGTTTCTGAGATGCAGTGAGGCGGCGCTCTTCCCTTCCCCATCTTGGTCCTCCCACACACACCATACGCATAATTTTTCCATAATGCACGGACGTCTGGGTGCATATGATCTGAATTTAGGCAGTCGCACCTACTCTTATTTCTCACGTACAAACGTTTATCTGTAAAATTTATCTAACTGAAGCTAATTATTGAACACCGGAGCGAGGTTTTTTTTTATTGTGTTTTGAGAACGCATTATGTGATGTTCCCTTTTCTTGATGAAGATCCTGATATCTGCTATCCTACTTCTCTGGTGCTTGCTTGATTTCATTGGATATCTTGCGTTTCTGTTGATAAAAATGCTCTTACAGGAATTTTTACTAAGCATGACAATACTGTTTGGAAAGCAAGCTATTTTATTAGATAAACGGCTGGCTTTTCAGAATTGCTCATTGTTGGATGAATCCCGTCTTATTTACGTTGGTGGGAAATCCTTCATTAGTATCAGAAGTAGCACAGTTAAGACAACACACGAGCGCTTTTCAAAACCATGCATTAAGAAGGTGTCTGTCTGCTTGCAGGACTGACAGGATAACAAGCTCATTGCTTCTGCTACAATGCTAGAACTTGGCTATTTGCATAATATGGAGCAGGAATTTATTTTACAATTCATGAACAAGTCTTTCAGACAGTAGCTTCAGACACAAATGAAATTTGTGAATGCTTCTCAAGTAAATTGCTAGGTTTGAGTGCATTTTGTTATGTATCAGGAAGCCAAAATTATGCTCAGATACCCAAGCGCAAAACCAGGGCGTAATTTGGCGTTTGTGCATAAATAGTTTCTGAACAAGGGTGGTGGGGATGCACCGAAATCATGCTGTATTTAGTTGTGCATGTAATAGGTAAACTTGGTTATTCAGCGCTTTCATCGTAAATGCATCGTTTTGGTTAATTAGGTGGCTATAAAGACAAAAAGGCTGCAGTTGATAAGTGCATCAAGATAAGCCTGTGTTTTTTGTGTGGGTGAATACTCAAGCACAGTGGAGAAGCCCCACTTGCTCTACAGCCACCAGAAGCTCTGCTAGGCTTCCAAAGGACTGCTGTGCACACTCAACATCCCTAAATGCCGCTGCTGTGGCAAGTGGAAGGAGGTCAAGTCTTGCATGACGCCTGCATGATAAAAACTTGCTGAGGAGTAGCTTGTGTTGCAGAGAAGTTAGGGCCTCTTTGGTGTCTCATGATAATTAAGCGGTCCATTTTTATTTAACTTCTTTCAAATAGGGTTATAATTAAGCAATAACTTATGCAATAGGAGATTAAGCATCAGCAAATGTCGGCAGCTCTCAGAGACGTGCTCGGGGCAAAGTCCAAAATGCTTCTGTAAAATTAGAGGGTGAAACAAAGAAAAAAAATAGTTGTTATAGGAACAGGAGACAGATTCTGTGAATGTAAATGGAGATTGAATTAATTTTCTTAGTGTTATGATGAACTGGAAGAATGTAGAGTCAAATATGTATCCCTTTTAATGTGGTTGCTGTACCATCACCGCAAATTAAAAAAAAAAAAAAAAGGCATCTGTAACCAGATAAGGAGATGCTATCAGACACTTTTAATCTTAATTAAGTTTTAACCTATTGGAGGAATATATATTTAAAGAATTAATTAAAGTATTTGCTGTGTAAGAGATTTGAGTATAGGAAATGAGTTAATTGCAGTATCGTAGCGGATCTGTGCTTCGCAAGCTGTTTTGTGATGCCAAAAAAGCATCTTCATGTGGTTGATAGGGCCTCTTGGGAAAACTGGAAGACGATGATGGCCTTCTTTTCTTATTAGTATGAACAAAAGTAATAGCCGGTCTTCCTGTATCTCCGTTTGTCAAACAGGCTGTTCCTGGTTTTCTCCAGGGTGGGTGGCTGGCACCAGTGCTCGAAATGCTTGAGATAATTGCGTATAATTCGATTGCATCACCATAATCCATATCTCACAAGAAGGATTTTTAAGGTGGTTGAAATATCTCAAATACTGAAGTCTCTGATAACCCTGTAACTCATACTTCTCTTGGTAACCTTGCATCGCTGCGAGCTTATTTTTTTCATTCTGCTGAACATATGAAGTTACTGCTGGAGTTCCTCAAGGATCAAATCATGCCTTACTTAATATTTTCATTAGCAGCCTTTACAGAAGAATTAGATGCACTCTAAATAAATTTGCCGATTCCGAAGCCAAGAGACCTTAGCGAGGTGGTGGAGGATGGGATGATGATGTGCGAAGAACTGCTTTCCTCCACCGTTAATTGGCTTCAGGAGAACATCACACACTTAAGGATGGATGATATTAATTTATCCTGTATGCTCAGCCTCATCGCTTGGGAGCAGCAAGGAAAGAAGGTGGCCTGTGTGTATTTAGGGAGGTGATTTAAAAGGTCTCACGGAAGGGCAATTTGGCTGGGGGAAGAAGGGTTGGCAAGCTGGCTGGAGACTAACTCGACTTCTTCAGCTCAGCAAAATGGAACCTGGGAGGAGGTAGGATTGTTCTCCATATGGACAGGAAAGGACAAATATATATATATATATATATACAAAGATCAGGTGTTGGAAGCAGTTCTCTTCAGAAACCTGGGTCCAGCAGAGCATGACAATGGGGGACCTTCCCTTAAACAATTGAATTTAAAAGAAAGAACAAAGCTTCCAGAGGGAGAAATACATTAAAAGTGAACATAATGCACGGGCAGACATGTGTCTTCCCTGAAGATTTACTGCTCCTTTCCGTGGCTCCATGGACACGCCAGGCTCCTTCAGACACCTCCGAGTAGGTGCCAGTCTGTCAGATTAGCTCAGCTGAAATAAACCTTTCTCCCACTCCCCGCCTGCTATCGCCCTTTGAGAGAGAATTACCTTTAAAGCGTACTGGGGTGTTGGCTGGGCTTTTATTCTGCGGTTTTAAACGAGTTTTTAAATGAGCAGAGAGGAGGTGAGAAACGTCAACCGTGTTAATACTGTCGCTTAATGATCTCAGCTTTTTGAGCCGCTGTTTGTGGAGAGATGGCTTATCTTGAGCCGTTCTTTCCTCTTCTTGCCCGTTTTCCGGGAGAGAGTCACCTATTGTGCTAAGCCAATAACCCTTTTTATATAGGTCAGCGATGGTATTAATGAGCTTTTATACCTTGGTTATAAATGTCACCTACGTTTCTTGGAGTAGAAGTGGGAAATAAAAAATATTGCCTGGATTTGTTCTTCTCTTTCTAACAGTGGATGTGCGAAGCAGTTGACCTTCTGATAGGGAAAAAAAAAAAATCACTTTGATTAATCAGAGCCTTTTAGCTTTGTCATTTAAAATACAATCCCAAAGACCAAGCGATATGGCCCTTGTCTTCAAAAGCAACTGCTTCAGGAAAAAAAAACAAAAAAACGAAATTGCTATGAGAAAGATGTGCCCGTAATGAGAGAATTTCGCAGGACAGCTTGCAAGTAGAAGCTGAGAGCTTTTTTTTTTAATAACCCATGGTGTGCTCAGGAACGCTCAGCTTGGATAGGTTTCAGCTTGCGGTGGAGCAATGTGAACACTGTCCCCAACTTGAAAGGCAGCAGGATGAATCCTGGCAGGCATGTCAGTGAGCAGGCTGGGCTGGCGCCAGCAGTGACCAGCATACTTGACCCAGTGTACCATCTCAAAGTCTCTGTTGATGACAGCTGTAAGATATATCACCTGCTCCGGTGGGAAAGGTACCCAAGTATTTCAAGGATGGGAGGCAAATGTGGCTCTCCAAGGCTCTCACAATTGCTAGTTGCATGCCTGGATTGCAGAGCATCATGGTAATGCCGTCTGAAGGAGTTCCTGCTGTTGTATTTTCTCCAGCAGCAGCCACTCCAGCACAGTCTTGCTCCTGGTAAGATGAGGCAGCCCCAGTGCTGTTGCCTTTCTTTTCTTTTTTCAGCCCCAGGTATCTTGGCAAACAAAGGGTTGAACATCTGCAGTTTTGCTTTATCAAACAGCCCCATAATGCTGCGAGCAAAGAATATGAGGAAGCTGAACACATGTGAATGTAGCTTAATAAATTAGTGTTATAATTTGCACCGGCTTTACTTTTGGATTTCAGCTGTTTAGCAAAAATTACTTGGAAGAGCTATTAATTTTAGCATAAGAGTGATGACGCTGTATATAGAAAAACATCTGACCATATGTTTGTATCTTTATTTTAATGATGATAGTTAATTTAAAGAGAAATGTAAACCATTGTTAGATGTTTCTCTTTGAAGAAACCGGAGAATAAACAGACTGAGCCCTAATAATTTTTCCACATTTGCAGTATGGCTGTGCATAATATTTGTTTCTGAGTTCAGAGTATGCAGCACCTGGAGAGAGCATTGTTAAATGGAAAAGCATTGCAGGCTTTGCAGTGCTGAACAGCCAAGCTGGTCTGTACTTGCCTGCATTTTGGTATTTTATAGGTGCTTTCCTATCATTAGTACATGTCATGTTCCTGTAGAATAGTGTGATGATTCCTTCTCCTGCTGCTGTAGTTCAGCTGAGAATTACTGTCAAGCCATAAGGTTGCAAGATTACAAACTGTAAGGTTACAAGTACTTTTAAAAATCATTAGTGAAGGAGCAATATTATGAAAAGGCCTCAAACTTATTTTTTTACTTTGCCTAGAACAATCTTTAAATACTTCCAGGGTTTCTCAATCAAGGTGGAATATGGAAGTCGTACCACAGTGAGCAGGAAGGTTTTTTCCCCTTTTTATTTCTTGATAGGTTTATTCTAATGAGACATACCTGCAATTACCATCATTGCCTTTCACCATACATGGAACTTTTTTTTCTAGGCAGGTACAGCAATTACACCTGCAAAACTGTCAGTCCAACAGCAAAACCCCTGGCACTCTGCAGTTTTCAGGCAACCTGCATGCTCAGCATATAACAACATATCCCAGGCATTAAGTGGTGAGTGAGCTGCCATTAGAGAAATAGCCTAATTTTTCCCAGCCCATGGGAGAGAATAAGGGTTTAAAGGTCTCGGCTCAGCAACGTGGTGTGGGGAATGACACTTCTGTTTTTTGGGGGGAGATGAAATGAACTTCAGTAATCCCTCAGCTGATAATGGAGGACAAATGTCATGTTGCTCTTGGGCACACCTACTCTGTATCCTAGGCTCTGCAGGAAGATCTGGATAGGCTGGACCGATGGGCCGAGGCCAACGGTATGAAGTTCAACAAGGCCAAGTGCCGGGTTCTGTACCTGGGGTATAACAACCCCAAGCAGAGCTACAGGCTGGGAGATGTGTGGTTGGAAAGCTGCCTGGCAGAGAAGGACCTGGGAGTTTTGGTTGACAGTCGGCTGAATATGAGCCAGCAGTGTGCTCAGGCGACCAAGAAGGCCAACAGCATCCTGGCTTGCATAAGAAATAGCGTGGCCAGCAGGTCCAGGGAAGTGATTGTCCCCCTGTACTTGGCTCTGGTGAGGCCGCACCTCGAGTACTGTGTTCAGTTTTGGGCCCCTCACTACAACAAGGACATGGAGGTGCTTGAGCGAGTCCAGAGAAGGGCTACGAAGCTGGTGAAGGGTCTGGAGAACAAGTCTTACGAGGAGCGGCTGAGGGAGCTGGGACTGTTTAGCCTGGAGAAGAGGAGGCTCAGGGGCGACCTTATTGCACTCTACAGGTACCTGAAAGGAGGCTGTAGCGAGGTGGGGGTTGGTCTGTTCTCCCATGTGCCTGGTGACGGGACGAGGGGGAATGGGCTAAAGTTGCACCAGGGGAGGTTTAGGTTGGATATTAGGAAGCACTTCTTTACAGAAAGGATTGTTAGTCACTGGAATAGGCTGCCCAGGGAAGTGGTTGAGTCACCATCCCTGGAGGTCTTTAAAAGACATTTAGATGTAGAGCTTAGGGATAAGGTTTAGGGGATGATTTGTTAGTGTTAGGTCAGAGGTTGGACTCAGTGATCTTGTAGCTCTCTTCCAACCTAGACTTTTCTGTGATTCTGTGATTCTCTTTCTTACTCCTCCTGCTTGTTTTAGGACGTGAGGAACACTGATTTGTACTCACACAGTTTTTGTGTCTCGATTACTGAGGAGGCTGTGAGATGCAAGGATCAGAGATGACATTTTGTAAGACCAACTGCTTGCCAGTGTCTTTAAAATTCCCTATTTCTTGTCCATCCCATCGAGCCACTAGGTGAGGCGCCAGTATTATTGTGCAGAACAGTAGAAAACAAGATGCCTGGCTTTATCATATGAAAGTTCATCTTGATACATATTTTTTTTTACCCCAAATTAAAAAGTATGTGTGGCTGTCCATTGCTCTGATCCAGCAGAGATGACAGCACCTGCAGGAGCTCCTCCTGGTGTGCGTGGGGAATGTTTCTACATCTGTGCAGGCGTTTCGGTGGGCTGTGAGGCACACAGGCCAAGGCTTTGGCAGGTCTCCAACACCCATCAGTCCCTGGCACGACTGCTTGCCTTTCTGCAGGAATGCAGCTTGAGCAAGGAGGCTGGCTGTTTGGCCACTGCTGGGAGGAGACAGGAGCATCCTCCTCGCTCAAGGAAGCTATAGCAGGGCAGGAGGACTCAAGTACACCCCGCTGATATGTCCCTGCTGTGCCATCCTATCGGGCCCAAGCATTCCCAGGCTCCAGCTACTTCTGCGTTAAGGCATTTCTGTGTTGGTGGCAAACGTTTTTGTTTGCCATCTCCTCTTATTTTCCCACTGAAATTGTTGGTCACCCCTTCGCGGCAGAAGCTTTCATAATCCAGACCTGGCTTTTGTCGATGGGTGCTTCACTAGTAGCCTTTCGACCTGCTGAACGCGTTTAGATTAATTTGGGGGGATTTTATTAATGGATAAAGTTAGCCTTCATTAGCATGAGAAGCAGCAATAGGTAAAGATGTTTTTATTTTAAACCCATCAGTATTTAGTGTGGCAGGGAGTGTTTTTCTGTAATTTGGAGGTGTAAAAAGAAACATGCAAATAATAAAACAATTTGTGAATAGTCACACAGTTCCCATCCTTCGAAGAGGCAAGTCTTCGATTAGATCACGCTGTTAAGTGAGCACCTCCATAGGGCCTTTGGTCAATGCAGCAGGATTTGTGAAGGTTTATTTCCCCGTCAGTAAAACAGGATATCTACCTGCAACATATTGTAGCATGCTTTTTCCCCTAATTAGCATCTTAGTCTAATGGATCTCCTTCCTTTCCCTTTCCTCCTATCAGTAATATCCTAAAAGCTAAATTGGCAAACATTTTTTTTTTGTTTTAATATTTAATGACTGAAAAAGATAAAAACGCTTTTAGAAAGAGTCAGTCAGTTGATAACGTTGGAAGACGTCAATGAACCCTGCTGCACAAACATTCATTTCCTTCTGTGTAGAATGTGCATTGAAATGTATCAGGAGGTCTGGGGGGAGAAAAGACCTTAATGAAAACATGGTCATGGTAGCTACAATTGTTTGTGAATTCAAATAGAATAAACCTTAAAAGGTATTTTGCAGTGGAAACAGCATTGCATCAAAATATCCATGCTTAAAAACTGTCTTTTTTTTTTTTTTTTTTTTTTTGGGTGGTGGTGGTGGATTTAAAGCCTAGCATAGTAGTAGGTCTCATAATTCGGGGTATCCCTGCTACTGTTTTCTGGAGGCTTGGTTGCACTGGGCTCCTCTTAGTGCCTCGGTCTGGGTGGTCAGGGCAGCCCCAGCATCGATTGGGTCCCCAGGCAACCAGGCAGTTAAATACCTGAGCACTTACTAGCGTGGATAAGCCTTCAGAAACCAAGCTATTGTTCTTATATTCGCTATAGTTCAGTTTTGAGTAGTGGAAATAGTGTTTTGTGGTGTTAAACCTCTCCCTAAGAATTCTCCTTAACTGACCTTGTTTATTTGGATTTTCTCAGTATAAATATGGGCTGGAGGCAAGCAGCAGTATTGAGAGCGGCTTCTTAGGAATATCTGATTTATTTATTTTTCCCCTTAGCATCATGTATTTCTCAGCTTGGGTAGTAGTTGGAGATTTCGAGGGTAAATCTTTTGAGATGGATTTAACAGCGAACTCTTTGAGGAGATTTTAGCACCTTTCGGCTATATGTGGACAAATGCAATTAGCAGTGAAGAGCTTCTTATATGCAAATTGGTCATGTTTACTGAACAAACTCTATCAGCTTCATTTAAAAAGAAAGGGGAGAAAAAAGGAAAAGAAAGGAAGAATACCTTAAAGGTAGTTAGTGCCCTGTCAGTGCTCAACCTTCCTTACCCTTCAGAGTAGCAGCAAAAACTCCCCTGCATCCAAACCCAGCTCCAGGAGCCTGAGCAGACCCTGTTGGAGCTGCTCGTGTCCTCCCTGCCACTGCAGGGCTGCATCCTGCCATTTCTCCCTTGGGCACGGAGATGGTGTGGGGCTGGCAGCTCACCCCCCGCCAGGATTCGCCTGTACCTGGCTTTTCACCTTGCTTGGCCACAAAGTGCTGAGTTCCAGATCCCAAAGCAGCTTCCAAGATCGGGGAATACCGATTCTCATGGTCGTACACCGCATGTCATTACCGTATCCGGGAGAAATGAAAAGGTTATTAATGGATGAAACAGGTAACATGTCATTAAGGTGCTGTCACAGTAAAATAATTGCTTTGCAGACATTAGGCACAGAGGCTTGGCATTATCAGCTAATGTCCTAAAATTATGTTTACTTGCTGGGTTAGCACTTCCCCAGTATTCGACTTTCTCTCTGTTAATGAGCTCGTGTTCCCTACGGGCAGTCAAGTATTCTGTCAGGCTTCAAAATAAGCGCCTTTGCCGCTTTTCATGCAGATCACTGAAACCAGATAAACAACTGGCCACGAAATGGAGACGCTGCAGTTACCACGATCCTGTATCTTGTGCCAGCTGCAGAAAACAAAAGCAGTGCTTGGGGTTTGTTTTTTCTTAGAGGAGTGCAATGCAAATCACATTTGTTTCTGATTAATGTTGTTAATTACATGGGGGGTGAGCATGTGTTACACGCAGGCTAAAAGGGATGAAGGGTCTGTGCAGGCTTGGGTTTTGTCTGTGCTCCTGGAGTAAGAGTTACAGAGTGGCTTCCTAAATCCTCTTCCTTGTCAGAACAGCAGTGTTCCTGGGTAGGTGGTTTCATCTTTTTGAGTATTCATTTAATTGTTTTCCCATTGAAGCCATAGAAAAACAACACTTAAGTTTAAGGAAGCCAAACTAATTCCACTTTACACATAGAGAGCTGTAGCCTGAGATGATGTGCCAGGTAAACGTTCTTTCGTATACTCCTCGTTTGAGCTGCTAATGCCTGTTCTGGTAATTCAGAAAATGATGCTAATGTAACAGGTTCAGCGTTGGTCAAAGGCTCAGACTTGACATGGCTGCTGTGTCTGATTTGTTGTTGTTTCTGATGCACAACTGCCTACATAAATGCAGTTGCTTGCTTGCATCTCAGAATAAAAACTCCCATATTTTGCATAGGAACTTACAGTGCTGCGAACTAATGTAATTACCCTAGTGCAATTCTTGTAAAAAAAAAACAACGTTTTCCAGTTAAAATCCTGAAAAGCATTAATGTGAGAAGAGATGAGAAAGGGAAGTTTGTGGGTGTTATTTTAACCCCCCCCACACACACTTGCCTTAAACATGTATTGATGTAGGATAGGTGTTAAAATTGTCAACGAGTTCACTTTTATATCCAATTTAAACTGAAAGATTTAGAGTGAAATTATTTATGCCTATTAAAAAAATCAACTCAACAACAAAAAACAGCAAAGAATTAAACAGAACCAATACCAGTACTCGCAGAAAACATCTGCTTTCATGTGGAAATCCAGTTGCCAGGTAGGCATTTATCAGGGACAAAGACTAGAGGAGGAAATGAGTACTACATGAATAGGATGTGCATATCTGATCTCACAGATTTTGTTTAAATTTAAAAGTTCAATTATTACTCAAGTTAATATGTGCATAATTTAGGCCTTCTGTAAATGATGTTCCTGTATTTGATGATGGAAGACCATTGAGCAGCCCCTGGCTTTGAGCAGTGAGACCTTCCGTGACTGCATCTGTAGATAGGCAGCTCCACATGGGAGCAGGAGCAGGGGCTGGCACTCAGCTATGACCTGCTCCCTTGTTTTGGTTACTTAAGAGGGCTGTTCAGGACAGGGCATCAGCCCATATGAGTGTTATCACCCTGCTTCAACAAGTCAGATTATTTAATTAGCCCTCCTAAGACACTTCTATTTTTATAACTTATTTATGAGTGCTCTTACTAAGCTAGAAGGTCCAGGTTCGGATTTCAAAAAGCGTTTTCAGCTCCTGGTGTTGTTACCACAACTCCCTTGTGATTTAATCCTAAGAAAACACAAAGGGGCAGTAATAAATGATTGGGGATGGCTGATACACTTCAGCCCTCAAATTTTGTCTTTTGGCTTTCAGGGGTAGTTTACGATGAAGTTTTGCTGGGTCTGAGATGTGTAGGACATGTTGGCAGCATGTTCTCCACAGGGGTCAGCTGCTGGCATTCACCGTTCCTTCCTTGCGCCTTTGACCACCATTAATCCAGTGAGCTGCCAGAGGACAGTTCTTTATTCTGGCACCCATTTTGTAGAAGTGCTTTTGTTTCCACATAGGGTAGGAACATTCCCCAGAAATCATTAAAGACTACAGGAAAACAAGCATCTCACTTGATGCTGATAAATTGCAAGTGATGCTTGCTTTGAACTAGATGCTCTGCAATTGTTTTACTTTGTTCTACATAGTTAGTGTTTTTATCTAGTTTTTAATCTATTTTTATCTATTTTTTAAATCTATTTTTCATCTTTTTTTTGAGAGGAACAGGAAATATTCTTATGATTTACTACTAAAATTCAACCCAACATGCATGTTTAGCAGAAAAAAATCTTTTAAAGAACCTGTGTCCATGCTCTGTGTCATGGTTATACCTTCAGAGTGTTTGAAATAACTCTTAATTTTATCATAAGGGTCATTTCATCATCCTTCACCATCTCCCGAACTGAATTCATTCACAAAGAAACAATATGCTTTAAAGTGTAAAATTTTCATGTCTGAATTCAGTCATGGGGTTCTTCCTTTCTGGTGAAACACTCCTGGCTAGTTTGGACAAACAAACTGCCCGGTTATGGAGTAACGTCATGCTTTGTAAAGGTTTCAGTTGTGGTAAGTGGTGGCTTGTGGCTTGAGGCTTGTTGTTGTGGTGACACTTAAGAAACAGTTAATTAAACAAAGCTCCGTCTCAAGGTGATGCTGAATCGGTGAGAGTGCCTCTGTGGATTTGGAAGTCGTGTTAAGCTGTTTTGAAAGCAGAGGATATCCATGAGAGTGATGGTTACATCCAAAACTGAAACAAATCTGGTTTGGATAAATCCAGGCAGGTGGCTTTGCCAGGTCACATTTGAAGATCCTGTCCAGTTGCAGGTGAACGCACAGAAATGCATCCTCTTAAGTGAGAGAGAAATCTATAATGTATTCAGTGCATTATATTATCAGTAAATTATTTTACTAGCAAATACGGCTCTTCATTACTTTCGTTCTTGCTTTATTGCATTTGCTGCTCTACATTCAATATGTACAGCATTGGCACAATATAGCTTGCATGCTAGCTAGTGCATTAGCAGAAGAATTGGTAACTGTATTCCAAAGCCATAATGCTTTGGTATCAGTACTGTTAAAGCCAGGGAGAAAAACAAAACAAAACAAAAAACAACCCCAAACCCCAACAGTTGTTGCATTTCAGGCTGTTGTACAGTTAGGAAATAATAGCTTACAAATGAAGCAAATGTAATTGTGGAAGTTTACTGAGATGAGACAAAATTAATATGGCTTCCAAAATACCAGATGTTTTTTTGGAGTCAGCTTTCAGTTTACAACAGAACTGTGAGCAATTCAGGACAGCAATATACATCTAAAAAGGGACAAGAATAAGGAATGTAAAAGATATGGGGCGTAGAATTTTAACATGGAAGATGCTGATTCAATTAATTTGGCGGATAGGTTTTGGTTATGCTGAAAAAAATTTCACTCCATGCTCTGAAATTAAATATTTGACAGTAGACTGAAATAACATGGAATTAAGAAGTTATTTGAGATAATTTAACGTGGATTAATTTTGATAAATATGATGAGTAAACTGCTCAATGTAGTAATCATATTTGTCTACATACAGAACTGTCTAATAGAATCGATTTATGCATGGTGCTGGAGAGCACTGCATGCTCTAACTGTAGTGGTATGTTAAGCAGAAGAGTCTTGTGAAACAGTTGTGGCATGAAGCAGAACAGAAATTTATGTAAATATCGAAAGACAAAAAAATACAAAGTCTAGTTTGAAATGAATCTTTCACTTGCCAAGTTGACATGTCTTAATATGATGCATGTTCTGTAAAAGCTGCCATAGAACTTGAGAACCATCGATGTGCTGTGTTTTTTACGTTGACAGCAATTGCTGTAGGAAGCAACCGGCTCTGCCTGCACACCTGGTCTGGTTTGCCAGAGGATGGCATCGTTTCTCCAGGCTTTCACTGCTTTCTGGTGGAGGTGAACCTGGAATGACTGGGCCAACTTGTTGAGGGTACTTTGGATTTGCGTATTTTTGTCTCAAAAGTACATGATTTTTATAATGCAAAGTCCTTGCACGTAGGACTGGTACACAATTACCTCCTCAAATGGCAACATGCTGTAGCCCATTTTACCTCTGCGTGGAATCATCCGAGAAGTGCGGGTAGATGGTGTACCATCACCAGGCTGCCTCTGGCTGGTCTAAGTAGAGGCATGGGAAAGTACTCTTTGAATTTTCTGCTGCCCTTTACACAACACACATTCTGAGTCAACTACAAAAGAGGTTTTTGTGTCAAGAGCTTGAAAATCCAGCAAAACCCACTTAATTTTGCTATTGGAGAGCTGATGGCAAAAAAACTAATAATCTGTTGCCAGTGACCCAGCCATTAAATGTGTCTCAGGTGTAAGGGTCCCTGTCTGCTACCTTACACGAAGAAAAACAGGTCTGTCTTCTCTGTTTGGGTTGGTTTTCCTTCCCCACTTACTGCTCAGGGAGCCTTTTGCACAGGAACGTAGCAAGGCAGAGTGTACCTCCTGTGTTTTCCACCCTTCAGATTTGAAAAGAAAACAGAGCAAAATGGGTGAGAAAACAGAGCAAAATAGTCCTGTGCATCACCCAGAGCTGCACAGAGTCGTTAAACAGAACATGCCCCTGGTACTTCTGGCATGGTGGATCCTGATGATGCTGCCTGTAAAGGAGACGATGGGACTGTAGGAGGTCAGTGGTGAAGCACTGTGCTGCTCCTCCATCAAGACTCCTCCACTGCTCAGAAACTGCAGGTGGTGTTGCTGTAACTGGAAAATGAGGTTGAAATGAGCTGCATGTTACTGGAAACTGGACCTGTGGCAAAAGGTTCATTTGCTGGTCGACTGCTGAAATCATCAGTCTTGGTGTCTCTCAGCTTTGTCCTGTCATCTTCTGTCCCATACCAGTCATTGAGAAACAGACAGGCTCAGCACTGCTAAAATTCTCTTAAAATTAAATTGCATTTGGTATACAATCCTTCCTGACAGAAATATTGTCCAAAATACTAAGCTTTTGTAGGTCCCTGTATCTTTTTACTGGTGTTTGTTGAAAAAAAAAATTATCTCAGAGGGCTGTAACTCTGTGCTTTCCCTCTCGTTCATTGCTAACACACTTGGAAGTTGTGAGAAGTTGCTTTTTCAAAGTAATTAAAGAAACCCAGGAAGTGTGATGCTGTGTTGAACAAAGAAAAAGGTGAAACTCATGACCTGAAAAGTAGTAGCTTTCGAGTGAATTTCCTACCAGTGCACTGCAGACACATGGCGTTGCTCTGTACTTATTTTTCAACATAATTCATCAATAAGAACAATGTTTTTCATATTTAAGGTACGTATGAAAAAGTGTATATTTTATTATTATTATTTTTTTAATTTTGTTTTGTTTTGTTTTTAAAAGCTTGATACATGTAGTGTTGGATCAAGGCACATACAAGACTAGCCAAAGGGCGTACAATGCACTTTGGTTTTTAGTTGAAGAAACAAATGATTATGGCAACAAAGACTGGCTTGGGGTTTAAACACAAAAATAGCTTATAGTTCAGCAGGAAGGCAGAAAGAAACGTTACCTTACAGATTTACCAAGGAATTTCTGGAAAACTGTGACAGTAATGGGCAGTATTCCTGACTGTAATGGCAGTATTGTTAACGCATGCCTACATACTGTTTGAGTATATGCTTTAAAATAGGTGTAATCCCCAATTTTGTTTACCTTTGTGACTAAAATTTTTTAGACCTTGCTTGCCTTGCCTGTTTTTTAGTCCTGCTTGTTTTTCTTACAAAACTCTCCTCTCAGCCCATTGCTGTTCTGGAGCAGTTGCCAAGCGTTCTTGTGCCCTGCCCCTGCCTCCCAAACACCTGTGACCATCCATCACTGTTTTCTCTGTGACAAGCAGACCGCTGGTGCTGATAACCAGAAATCTATCCCTAAAACTGTATCTACCCCATGGTTTCTGGAGCCTAGAGCATTTTTATTTTTATTTTTTAGAATTCCTTATTAGAAATTTAGTTATGCTTTCTTCCAGGGGTCAATTCTTTCCTTAGGCGTGTCAACAGTTTCAGTCTCATGCATGTAATTGATTTATTTTCTTTTCAATTGGATTTCACCATTATTGAATGGATATATCCAGACAGCTGATATTGCCCATTACTACACGCATTTTTGTTTATTGAATATTGTTGTGGTTTACAGATTTAATAGACCCAACATTTAAAGTTCTGTGAGTTTTTGCAACCACTGCCTGATCTTCTTGATTTGCCAGGTTTAACATTATTTTATTAATACCAAAGTGAAAAATGGCCTGTGCTTACACTTACAAGGATCTCAGATGAATGTTCTGACTGTTCAACACGGCAAGAAAATTCACTTCCACAGTCAACAAGTCATCTTACTCAGTAGAACACAAAAGTTAAATGGTCTGTAACTTCAATATTAGCAAGGAAAATACAGTACAAATTACTAAAAAATACTAAAATAGAGAATTGTGGTCAGGTATCCCCACTACATTAATCGCAGCAGTAGCCTGAAATTTGAAACTTTTAATAAAAAGTTCTTAAATATAAATTATATGGCAAATGTACAGTACATTGCTTTGTCAGTCTTTAATCCAGTGTTTTGCAGTAGAACAGCAACCGTTAAAGTCAGTCTTTTCTCGTTTATAAAACAAAAACCAAAAAGAACCCAAACCAAAACCAAACCAGTCTTTCATGTCCTTCAGTATCATGAGTGCGAATGATCTGAATCTGGAATACCACTGTCTCTGTAGCTCCTGTTACTACTGCTTTCACTGTGGCTGTTCTTGTAGAGATTCATGCCGTTAGGCGGGAAGATGGTGTGTATTACAAACTCTTCCTTGGACACTTGGTTGTTGGTGATGGGTATCATCTGGAAAGAAGTCTCCCTGATTTCCAGGATGGAGTTGTCCTTCTTGGTTCCCGCTTCGGCATAGTCATCTTTTCTCCTACGTCCCTTGCTGTAGGCGCAGTTCCGGGAGAAGAGGGACCCGTTCCTGTGGACGTACCAGCACACTAGCGCCAGCAGCGCTATGGCCACCAGTGCCACTGCCCCGCCAATGATGGCGGCCAGGGGCAAGCTGGAGTTTTTGTAAGGCTCCTTCTCCTGCTCCCGGTTGAGGGTTGTGGTTGGGTTGTACATCTTGAGGGGCGCCGTCTCGGTCTCGATGCACTCGGGTGTTTCGTCAGAGAGATAGATGTTGCTGGTTTCCATGGGAACCATGCAGACGCGGTACGGCGACTCGGGCTCGAGTGCCGTCAGCAAGTAGTCACTTCTGTCTCCAGTGACGATGGTTTCTGTTATAGATCCAAAGGCAGGGCTGTGGCCCATCTTGAGCCAGCTCAGTCTTAGAGCGGTCATCGGCAGCGCGACTTTCCAGGAGATGTGAATGGTCTCTGTGCTCACGGATTTAACAAATATTGTAATGACTTTGCGCACTGGGCTGGCTGTGGTTCTGTAGTTCTTGTTCAGGTTGGGAGCCTTCATCTCAGGTTGTCTGGTCACAGAAACCGGCCAGTGTCCCTGGGCCGGGTACAATGTGTTTGGCACCGCCGTGGTGATTTGGATGGTGCTTATATCATCCTTACAGTCAAACAGTTCTGCATTGAGGTCTTTGATAGCCATTCCACGGACTTTTTCCGGCGCCTGACACATCAACCCACGCACGTTCACTTTCAGGGGTAAGGACTGCAGCCAGTCACGGACCCATTTCATTTTGCACCCACAGTGCCAAGGGTTGTTACGAAGGAAGAGTTGAGTTATGTTGTCCAGGTCATCAAAGACACCCTGAGGTAAATTGCTGAGATTGTTGTTGGACATATCAAGCCGGTATAACTGCCGTAAGTAAGAGAAAGCATTGGGTGGCACACGATTTATATGGTTTTCTTGAAGATAAAGTTTTCTTAGGTTTGTTCCTGGCAAATTTACTGGTGCGGCTGTGAGTGAATTGCGGACCAATGACAGTTCTGTAAGATTGACTAGATTCATGAAGACCTTGTCTCCTAATCCATGGTTATTTAGAAGATTTCCATCTAAAACAAGGCGTTTTAGATTTGTAAGGTCTTGAAGGGACAGCTCTGAAATCGTGGAAATACGATTATCATCCAGGCGTAGCTCTTCTATCGTTTTAGGCAAACCCCAGGGAATGGTGCTAAGGTGATTTCGAGAGAGAAAAAGAAGTCTGAGATAGATGTTATCCCGGAAAGCTCCGTCCTCAATGCTAACAGCGGAAACCGAATTATCATCCAAATGCAGTTCTTCCAGATAGGGAATCTGTGAAAGTGAATCATAAGTAATGGTCCTTATGTTATTCTCCTGCAAATGCAGTTCTTTAACGTACTTAGGGAGGTTAGTGGGGAATTCATCTAGGCTGTTGTGGTATAAATAAATTCTTTCCACCCTAAGCAAGTTCTTCAGTTCTGAAGGAATCCCAGCATTATTAATTTGATTGTTCTGAAGGAAGAGGGTAGTAGCATCCTCTGGGATTCCTGTAGGAATAGATGTCAAATCGCGATCATTACAATATATGAAACCCACATCACAGCGACATACTGAAGGGCATGGTTTGGCACTAACAGAATAAGGTGCCATGTCAAGTAACAGCCCTATTTTAGTCCAAATTAGGAAGATGCTCCAGGTTACATTAATCATGGTCAGGAATGATGAGATTTGTATACAGTTCTGATCTTCAACAATCTAAAAAAACCAAACAAACAAAATTATCCAGATCATCAGTGAAGAAACTCCAATGAAAATTCAATTTCAACATTACAGAAAACATCTGAAACACATACATGAAAATAAATTCAAGCTTGCAGTCATTGTACTTTCTCTACATCAGTCATTATACTCCTTCTTTTACAAATTCAATTAATAAACTGTTCTGTCTGGTAATTTAAAGTAATATAATCAGGTATTTCTGATCTGTAAATGGCTCTGTTTAAGCAAGAAGGCTTCTTCTGAGGATTCCTTCACGTTTCACATGTAGAGACGATCTTTGTTCACAGATACCAGATAAGTACGGAGCTGAAGTCAAACCAGAGTTCAAGTAAATCATTCTGTATCTGAAAGATAAGAAGTAATTCCTAAGCTAGCTAACTACCTAGGAGCCCTTACTGGAACTATAAAACCCTCACGAAACCCACGAGTTCATTGGTAGTTATTTGCAAGTTCAAGAAAGTCCTAATGGCACAGTACAAAATGCAGACAACAGAGCAAAGACCAGCTAAAGGGCTTTTTTGATAGTGTTGTGTTTTACAAACACTGCAGCTAACTTTTATTATTTTTCAAGTTGGAATGTTTAGAAAGGTGAATATAACAACTGGTGTGTAAGCTTACAAACTGACATAGCTGTTAAAGCCATGGCTTTCTAGTTGACTGGATGGAATATTTCATTACATGCTTAATTTCATGTTTAAATATTTGTCATTCTCAAAAGTCTTCTTACTAAGCAGTACGCTAATAAGAGACTATTTGGCAGGTTTAACCACATTTTCACATCTTATTAGTTCAAACTTTGCAGGTAAGGACAATATAAATTAACTCTTGAGACTGAAATTGTAGTTTGTACTGGTTGTATGTTTGTACATTGAGCTCAGGTAATTAGCATTTTTATAGCTTTTAAGACAACATAATTCAATTACCATTGTAATTAGGGTTGTGAAAACTTTTATAAGATGACCTATGTATTAAGAGATGCCATGACCCTTTCCTTCTCTTGTGGGTTCATGTATTAATTGAGCTTTATTCTCCGAGGCACAAAAAGGAAAACAAATTAATATTGATCCTACCGTATTTAAAGGTAAGAGTAAATTTTGTGCTTGAGGATGTCCAGCAAAGGAAATTTCTGTCTCGCGAGCTGCTCTTACACTTTACTCCATGGAGCTGCTTCTCCCTCGGCCGCGTTTACTCGAGCGATCCTTCTGGCGGTGCGAGCCTCCTGGCACTACGCTCTGGGAGCAATCCAACAAAGATTTATCATGGTACATAAGCACACCAGGCCAGGAAGGAGAAAAGCTTCAACTTCCTTCTATTTTAGTCCTCATGTAAAGTCTGTGAAAGGACAGCCTCCTTTGTTTGGTTCAACGCCTTTAACAGGAATTACTTTCTTTGTAACTTGTACCAACTCTTGTGTGTGGTGTAGTCGGTGGTGGTGGTGACTTGAGTGCCGCGTGATAGAAACTATTCATTCTGCAAGGCTGGAATGGCGGTCACCTCTTCAGGAGGTCAGCAGCGGGCTTTTATCTCTGTCCAGAATTATCCAAGGGTAAACTTTGTACAGTGGCTACATCCTCGTACATCCACGCTTTTTGGAGGGGACCATTTTTCAACTCTCACTTTTTAACACTTGTTCTGAATTTGTAATGCAGTAAAGATCTCCTCCTGCACTGCGCTGACGGCAGGTCGCTCTGCCCTCAGAACATCATGCAAGTTGGGTGATTTTCTCCATGAAAAGACACAACAGCCTTCCTTCCTTCCCAGAGAACTCCCCTTTAAATCTTTCCTCGAACCTTTAACTTCCTGTAAAGTAAAAACAAACAGAAGAAATTTTAATTAGTAACAACTGCTGGTGGACACTAGTATTCAGAGTTGTGCTGCATCCCTATATAAATTATGCCATTTATTAACTAGCACAGCCCATTATCCCCAAATGACAGTATTTCAATAAAATGCAGAGACATTTGGAAAAATCTTTTGCTGTTTAGTCTCGTGCTGTTGCAGTTTTGCTGAAACAAATCTTTTCCCTCCTTCCAGTAGCAAATGAAGTCATCCTTCATTAATAGATGGCAACAAAATCTGTGTAAGTGATGTTTCCCAGTGGAAGACAAATGGCAGTCCTGCCTCCTGGGAGGAGGCCAATGTGTTTGCTTGCTTTTTCGCCCTGGTAAACTGAGGTGTATCATCAGCCTCTCCTTGGCTTTAAATCTAAAACAAGTTAAACACCATTCAGTAGCTCTTGGATGAAAAAGTTTTCACTCAAACAGAATTAGTATTTCACATCTGCAACATCCAGTTCCTGAATGGTGAACTAGCTAGTAGTCATCTGTGTCAGCTTTTTGACAACGGAGATAATATGTGGGTTTTCTCCATGAAGTGTGCACAGTATGCCAGGCTGTATGAACCTTTAAGCACTTGGATTTGTCATTTTGCACAGTGGAATCACTATTTAGATGGGCATTTTATTAATTTGATTTTTCTCATTTCAAGAAAGAAAAATAATCTTGGCTCTTCCTATTTCTTGAGGAACTCTAATTATTTGGTCATTTTTGAATAGCAGTATTTTAACTAGGGCTACTTCATAGCACTACTGCAGAAAGCAGTGAGATACCAAGTCTCTGTTCCCTGAAAGCATGTAGGCACTATCTGTCTGAAACTGAAATGGTTAAGTCTGAAATTCAAAAAAAAAAATAAATCCTTAACATTTACTTCTTTTTCCCTTTAGTGATTGCATGTAGTCCAGGGAACAACTGAGTGCAGGCCTCAGCACTGGAAAGCTATGAAGAAACAGCAAGCTGAATAATAATAATGCTTGCTTAGCTCCCTTCATACGGGCATAGGTAGAGTTGCTTTTGTCCATCTTAAAATAATAGACCTACACAAAAGCAGTCTTTGCTTTAAAACTCTTCTGCAATTTGCAGCAGGCATCATTAAGTCCTCATTTAGGAGATCCTGTAGCAACAGGAAATTTTCCCTGATACAAACTGGTAGACATAGATAAAATTATGTTTCAATGTAAAAAGGTGACCATTTAACAACAACAACAAAAAAAGGCAAACCAACCCCACTTCTGAGATGGTGTTACTGTTCTCTGAGGGAATCGTGAAGCTTTAGCTCTTCTGATGCTGTTTTCATGCTTATCTGAGGGTTTTGTGTTTTTTTTTCACCTTGTTTCAGCAGTTTTGAGGTGACAGTTGCTAACTTAAAATGAGAGATGCACTGTAAGATTGGCAGAAATAAGTATTTTAACATATGCTTTATTTAAGGCAAAAACTCGATGTGGCCACTTTTGGGATATAAGGGAATTCCTGTGTTTTAGGACTTGGTTAACATATGCAGACAGTAGAAAATGGAACAAAAAGGCTCCACATTCTTTGAGATTAAGCAGTGTCCAATTTCCTTGGTCTGTATTACTGAAGTGTTTGTGGAAACTTAAGTCCAGGATCTATTCCTAAAACTTGGAAATAAACACATGCTTAACAGCTGTATAAAAAATTATTTCTCTCAAGAACTAATGTGAAGTTGTGACGGAAGGTATTTTCTGGAAGTTAAATTATGAAGTAGGAACAAAAATTTGTTGAGTAGGCCTTCGAAGGCTACAATAACTTTTAAAAACTTATAGAAAAAATATTTATATGAATTGTTCTTTGGAACTTTTAGAGTTGTTAAGTAGGCTGTAAAAAAAGCACGTTAGTATTGATCAAAACAGAGTCTGTAGTATGCATACATTACATATACATAAAGTGTGTTTATTTTACCTTTCTAGCATATTAGCTGTTTCTTCTTTGCTCCATTTGATAGTCATCCCTTCATTTATTGCCACTATAACAGTAGTAATGTGTAGGATTAAAATGAAAGCACTAAAGCTCATTAGGGTCTTGGATTTTTTTTTTATCCCTTCTCTCAAAAATTCATAAAAACAAGGGAGAAAAATAAAAGCAGGTCTCTTTGGAGAAGATGACACTGTTTCAAAAATGTGGATTAAGACCATACCCCCCACTCCCTTTTCTAAACTTAGAATAGTTTTCTTCAGGTTCTGATTGTTTGATATCTTGCACTTCCCTTTTATATCTCAAGCCATAGCTGAAAACAATGTTTTTGCATATCAAAGGCTCCAGTGATCTGTCTACAGAGAAGAAGGGAATCCTGCTGTCATGCTCAAACTCTCCTCCTCTTGAGCTGTCTCTAAATATTCCCTGACACCCAGCCATTATAGCTGATCCTGCAGGATGAAAAGAGAAGTGACCCCTACGGGGCCAGGCGCTGTGTCCAGGTCTCCGCGACATCAAATTAGGAGGCTTCATGGACACATGGTTTTGAAAGGAGGCGTTAATTTTGAGCAGAGCAGAAAAAGATGGGTTTCAGAAAGCAAGTGCCAAAATTCTTGTTTTAAATGAAAAAAAAAAAAAAAGACTTTTTGGTAACAAAAGTAACATCAGAACAACCAAACAGCAGCTTTTATGCTTATCTTTATTTGGAGTCAAATGTTTTCATGAACTTTGCTGGACTGCAGGGTTAAATTACTTTTCCTGGGACACTGTGTAAGCAAGCATATTGCTACAGCTAGAGGGAATGCCCGAGACTCGATCCTCTACTCATTGCTGGGCTGCAGCTACAGGGGGAGACATCTCATTTTAAAATGTGGAAGGTAATTTGCACTATACGAGAAAACCCACCAAAAAGCACTAAAAGCACTGTATTTACTGTAACATGTGGTATCCAGCTGCGCCGCCTGACTTGCATGCGAGCTGCAGGGCGGAAAAAAAAAAAAAAAAAAAAAAGGGGGGTTGGTATGTTTGAAAAGCCAGGAGTTTACCTAAAAGCGCTGCCAAACAGATTTTTTTTCTTTCCAAGCTGTGATAAAACCTGAATAAAATCCAGACCTGGTGCACTTCAGGTCACACAGTGCTTATTTGAATTTCTACTCCACCTCTGCGGTCCCTGCCAGCAGCTCAGGGAGCTGCAAAAAGCAGGGGCTTATTTCTAACCACCAAACCCACACGGCCAAAGGAGACAACTTCTGTCCAGTGTTTTTAGGTTATAAAGGACAAAAGTAACATTTAAAGTATTAGAACACATGCATTTGACAAGCCTCAATCAGTTTACCTCAATCAGTGCACTTACACTGCTGAATTACCTCCACCTTTGTTTGTATCCTGAAATGGACCAGAAACACAAAATGTTGTGCTCCTCACCCTTTAAAACAACTGTGAAGCCACCTACTGCCCGCACAGCCAGGTTACTTCTCAAAAGCCATGGTTCCTCTCAAATAGCTTCACAAACTTTTCAACACCAGCTCCACACCGCTAATCTGTACTTAATGCACTTGGTTGTTGTTTTTTTAAAGTGTATTATTCCAAGTTAGTTGATAGTGACAGCAAAATGCTTTCTAAGCACTGCATCTAGGAGCTGAAATTTCCACGATTATTGTGTTTCAGGAAGGTGCCCCACTCCTTTGTTCGGCGCTAGGCAAGCAGAAGGTCCTCTGACTGCCTTTTGGAGGCTGAAGAATGCAGAGGTTTTCAGTGAAGTGATGGTGAGCTCTCTAGGGCAGAGCCTGGTGAAATTTTCCTCCTCCCGCCTTGAATAAGGTGTTATTTATTTTCTGGCTCCCCCCCACCTTATGCAGTAGTTGCACATACATAATATTGCCTTTGTCTGGCTGGTTCTACCTAACTCCCATGTCTTAGAAATGCATGTTTCGGTATGATCTCTCTGGCTCAGAAATGGATGCTGGGCAGAAGTTTAACTCCACACCCAAGGGCTGCCGAGCCTGTTTGCCGCAGAGAGTAGAAATGAACCCGGACTTGTTCAGTGGTCGTTCTCTGAAGTTCACTTCTAAACACCCCTCCTGGCTTTGAAGGCATCATCCTGACAAGGGTCCCAATGTTATGCTGCTGGTGCTTGCTCTGGCCTGTCCCTGCTTGGCTGAGGCAGAGGCTGCCTGTCCCAAAGGCACTTGGAGGGGAGAGCGCTGCTCCATTTCGTGCTTGCTGCTTTGGTGCTCGCCCACTTTGGCCAGTGATGGCTGCTAGGTTTTCTTCCGAGAGCTGCTGCCGAGGTGAGCTGCCCTGCCTACGCTTCAACCGATAGAACGGAGCACAAATGCTGCCGTGCTTTCAAGGGGAAAAAAAAATAAAAATAAAAAAAAAAATCGCAGTTTTTCCCTCTGACAAATGCAGGTGGCATTATACCTGCTAGAGAGCTCCTGGCACAAACTGTTTGGTGTATTAAAAAATATCACTCAAACAGAGATACAGCCATAGTAGTTTTGTTTCCCTCCCTTCTCAAACCCTTGCCTGCTTGTTGGGATTTGCCCCTGGGAACAGAAAACTTGAGGCACCACGCAGGGGCCAGGTCGGCTGTTCCCAGCTGCGTGGCCTGGGAGGTCACCACCTGCTCCCCAGGGCCCCCAGGACACAGGGCTCACATGCTGGCAATCCTGCAAACTCCCAATCCTACAAACTCCATGCCGCCTCATGCCTGGAGGCGGTTAAGGGAAGGCTGCAGGAGCGGCAGCCCCTTCGCACTGCCTGCTTAAAGCAGACAAAGATGGCCAGCTACCAACCCAGGCCGCTCCGAAGAACCACGGCGCCAAGTTTAGAAACTGCAGCCTCCGCTTCTGCTGCCTCCCACCCAGAGCTACGAGATACCGAGGGAAACCCCAAAGAAAACCCCAAAACAAAATCCCCAGACGTGCACCTTTATTTAATTCTGGCTGTAACACACGCACACTTTTATTTCCGAAGATGAAAGCTCGCTGTGAGTTTACTACAGAGTTTTTTTGCCCACTGGGGGGTGGTACACGCTGCAAAAACTGTGCTTTTAAGAGCCACAAGTCAGATGTTTTTTGCTGCTGTCCAGTTTCTCTGCTTTAATTACACCAAAGTCTCCTGTTGAGAGAAACAGAGACGGCCTCCGAAGGGGGAATTAAAAGAAAATAAATCACCTTTTCATAGACTTTACGGAATCTTATTTCTCGTGCTGACCGCATTAACAGCAGTATTTATCTGGTCACTCTCCAGTTAAAATAAAGTGGTAGGAATGTAACAAAACAAAACAAAACAGGAGAATTAACATTTTAAATGTACACCAAGGCTCGGTCACCGTTTCTGCTGTACAGGAGGCACAGGGAAGGCAGGAAAAATAAATACAGCTTTTAGAAGTGATTAAACGTCAATGGAGAAATGGAAAAGCTCGACAGCAGCACGAATAGAACGATCAGAATAACCTCAGTATATTTTAGGATAATTGGCCCCGTATAAACCCCAGTGTACCTTTTGTTTATTAAGTATTTGAAAACCGATCTTACACAGGGCTGTATTGTATGGTTTGGGAATAAATTAAAGGAAACTTGAGGGTATTTTAGGGGGGAGAGGAAGGGAAGGGCACCGAAACCTACAATACGACCCGCTGCGTGGCATGTATGGACAAGGACAGCACACACAGATCTGTGTTTTGCAGCAGGGCTTCTCTTTGCACACTCGAATTGACAAATGCATTTTTCACTCTAATTCAGCATTTTTCACCCTAACTCAAAGCACCGTTCATTAAGATGCCGCATCCCTGGGCACCCCGACGGTGCGCAGTAATTGATGCTCCCATCTTTTCGGGCAGCATCTTCCAGGCGGCGGGGGGGGGAATCAAATATTGGGGTCAAGATAACTAAGGGGTGTTTTTTAAAGTCGGGCAGCTCCCCAGCCTCTCCATCCTCTGCTCCTTGGGGTTCCGTACTTGACTGGGATCTGGATTGGGGCTGGGATAGGGATTGGGACTGGAACCAGGACAGGGACTGGGATCGGGACCGCGTGGGCGCCCCGCGGGCTGCAGCGCTTCGCCCAACTCCTGCCGCGCCTCGCCAGCAGCGCGGGGGGGGG